>BPLR01007700.1:0-261141 GCA_021605095.1 Caerostris extrusa
TTTTCAACTGTAGTATTATCATTTTTTATTAACTTTGATGCTCTATCATGTTTCAACTATGATATATCCTTTTGTTTAACAAATATGTGCATATTTTTTAATAAAATTTTTTTGTGGAATATTAAGAATGTTTTATTGATTTAAAATTAATTGATATTAGGAAATTTTAATATATGAAGTACTTATGAAATATCTTGACTAAATAGATAAATGTAAATTTTATTTTATTACAAAGTATCAATATGCGGTCTCTTGGCCGAGTGACTTCCCCACTGTGGCGCTCGGTGCTAGCACAGGGTGCGAGTTCCAGCGGTGCCATGGATGTTTTTGTAGTCGTTCGGAATCCACTTTAAACCGTAGATCCTTGTCTAATATGAGTGAGCTATGGGTGTAAGGCTGATGAAAGCCTACGCGGTATGAAGCTAACATCTCCTGTCCTAAATTATCAGATATTTTAATATTTTCCTGCAATTCTCTTAATTTATCAGCATAAATGTCATATAAATGTTGTTGATAAAAATTTCACATACTTTCCTATTTTTAACAGTAACATTCAAAAATACTTTCACAATATTCACGAATTATTTAGCAGCATTTCTTGAAAGTCAACGATGTTTTTAAATTAGAATAACGACTTGGATTATTTATTTAAATATTTGCCAATATATAACTCGCTTAATTTTATTTATTTTAACAAAAAAAAAAATTAATTATTTTTAAATTTATATTAAACTGTATTAAAAAATTAGTGATGGAGATTGTTTGTTATTTGAATATTTCTTGTCATATTATATGTTTTTATTTGGATTTGAAAGACAATTTATTTTATTTTTAAGGAACAACACATTCATTCTATTTCTACATTTAAAATATTAATCGTATTTATTCTTTTTTATAAAAAAAATCAAATTGTAATTGAAACAATTAAATATTTCCTTGAGGGCTCCTTGGACACCTGAAAAAATGCAGAAGATGTTGCTCTCCACATATACACTCTCCATCTTTCTCACTAATTTATTCACATGTTTTTCATTTTCTATTTTTCTTCCCTTCTTGACTGAGACTGGAACCCAGAATGAAAAAAAATCTGAAAAATAAATTTTTTTCTCCAGCGATCTACACGCTTCGCCACTGCCGGTATTTAATCCTAAATTGATATCTTACTAAATATCTTATATAAGAGTATTTTTTTTCTTTCCATATAAAACTAAAATTAATTATTAAATTTAATTAGTGAATTAATATTTGAAAAACTGTATTAACATCAAGTGTAATCCACTAGAAGTTTAAAAAAAAAAAATGTATTTGAATTTGAGTGGATGAAAAAAAGTAATAAAAAATATATATATAGGGAACTAGTAGTAGGAATTGAATAAAATATAAGTTATTCTCTGATTTGTCTCTTTTTTTTTTTTTTTAATAGTATAATAAAACGGTATCGTAAAAAAAACATAACTTTTTGGCATAATAGCAAAATAAAATTTTAAAAAAATATATTACACTAAAACTACGCCAAAATTATTCGGCGTAGTTTTAGTGTAATAGCTATTATTAATGTTGTTAAAATGATACCTTTTAGGGAGTTAGAAATTTATTTAAAAAATAAAATTAAAATTAAAATTAAAAAAAGAAATCCACATAATAATTTGGCTTTTTAAAGCAATAAAATTTGGCTTAAAGCCAGTTTTGGGATAACAACAGTGCTAAAATTTGGCAATAAAGCAATACATTTTAGTGTAAAGCAATTTGAGGAAAAAAATGTGACGTAATAGTTATTTGGCAACTAATGTTGACGTAACAGTGATTTTTGGGCATGGATTTTGGCGAAATAGATAGACAGCAAACTTTGACAGCCATCTTATTTGCTTGCTTGGTGACTTGGCATTCCCTAGTGACGAATTTTGGCGTAATAGCGTTTTACCACGCAAAAACTACCAGTGGTATTCATAATGCTTGTTTACTTGGCGACTTGGCACCCTGGCGATTGATTTGGCAGAAAAGGTACATGTTTCTAGTTTTTTACCGAAAATTTTTATAAATAAAAAAAAATCATTATTTGATTATCAGAATCATCTTCTAAAGCAATATAAATAATCTTAATAAATAATTTTCTCATGCAACAGGCAATATCATACCTTGTTTGTCAAATATAAATAAATTTATTGAATATGTATTTGAATAATCGTTAGCTGTTTTAATAAACATATTTGTATACTGAAAAAAAAAAAATGGAAAACAATCTATCTGATTCGTGTAGGGAAAAAAAGAACAACTAATTATAATTTCAATTATGCAAAATATAAATAATGATCTAGAATTTTTAATGATTAAATAAAACTTGTAGCATTTTGTTCTTAAATCTTAGTATGTATATAACTTTTGAATTTTCAAAGATGCTTTTTTTCCGAGAATAATAGACAGAGGATTTTATATTTTATCAGATGTTATAAAACTTGCATTTTATAGAATCTTCGAATGACACAATATTTCAAATAAATATAATATATAATTGCAGTTTTTATTTGAATATAAATATTAAAAATAATCATCTTTATTAAGAAAGTATGTAGAGTTAAACAAAAGAAAAAAAAAAATAGAAAGTTTAGAACTATTTTTTAGAAAAAAAAAAAAAAAAAAAAAAGAAATTTAAAAGGTTTATAATTCTATAGCGTATTATAAAAGTCTACAAAAATTATTTTAAAAAGAAAAATGTTTTGAACTTTTATTTTTATTAAAAGTTATATTCTTACTATTTATTGCAAGGAGATGCTTTAGAAAAAAATATATATTAAGCAAATACTTTAGAAAAATATGTAAATTAAATATATAGGTAAATGTATTAAACATTTATAATTAAATGGAAACAGAATATTTTAAAAGAAAGAAATTTTTTTTTTCAATAACCAACTTTGCCTTTAAGTAAGAATAATAATTTTCAGAAAATATCGACAAATTAGTGAATGATATTTATTATGAAATTATTACGTTATGAATAATAAATGCATAATGATATTTTAATTTCACAAAAGGAAAGTAAGAAAAATAAATAAAATATTCATTCATAACTGTTGAGAATATTTAGATAATTTTTCAATCATATGTATTTTTTCCTCCTACTCGCTTTTAAAAACTGATTTTGACTGAACTGACCACCAATGATTACCAATATAGTGAAAAAACTGATTAAAAACATGATAAAATACTTATTACCAATATAGTAAAAAAAAAACATTACCAAATTATAGTAAAAAACTGATTACCAACATAGTAAAAACTGATTAAAAAACTGATTACCAATATAGTGAATTAGCTATTTTTGGTAAATTTATGAAACATTTATAATTAAATGGAAAAAAAAAAATATTTTAATGGAAAGAAATATTTTTCAATTAACCACCTTTGCCTTTAAATGAGATTCATAATTTTCAAGAAAATATTGATAAATTAAGTGAATGATATTTATTACGAAATTATTAGGTTATGAATAATTAATGGATGCTTTATAAATGATAAATTTTAATTTCACAAATGGAAAGAAAGAAAAACAATAAAATGTTAATTCTTAACTGTTAAGAATATTTAGATGATAATTTTTCAATCATATGTATTTTTTTTCTCCTCACTCCGCTTTTAAAAACTGATTTTGGAACATCCCAGTCCACATTTTCAGTTCTCACAAAAGTCTTCTCGACTCTTCGACTCCAGAGCTGCATTGTTTTGTGATTATTTTCAAAACTTCATCTCCTCTCTTTGGGAAATTTTTCTCTCTCTAACTCGCAGATGCCTTTCAAATAATACTTACCGAATACTCGTCCAAATGTCTGCTTTTGAAGAAGGTTGAAGGTAATCATTCATAGAATTCTCGAAATAAAATGTTGTAAGAAACGTCATTAATATCTCCATTTTGACGGCAAGAAACTGAAAGGAGGCGTTCGAGATATATAATTCAGAGATGATTTGTCAAGATCTGAAACTAGTCTTCCCATCCTTTTGGGTTTTATCTCCAAAGACAATGGAGAGTCATTTCTGTGAGAAAATAAAGCGCTTTTGCTTTATTACCCATAGATATACTTTTTATATAGAGAAGATCTCGTCATCATCAATTGCTGCTAACGTGAATAATTGTACTGGTTGGATGATTTATGTTAGAAAGAATTTAGTCTGGCTACTCTTTTAGCATAGATGAAAGTTAAAGGGTGAGAAATTTTGTAGTTCTACAAAATTTATAAGCGAAAAAGGAATCAAGGATATTGGATTATGGATTACAGGTTGATGGTTGTAAGATATATTAACTCTTTGTATAAAAGATGATAACATCATAAATTTATATTTGTTATTTTGTTTGAGAAAATTCGTATTTCAAAGTATAACATAAATCAATTTTTATATTAATTTTGTGCAGATGTTTCAAACAATTGAAAGATTGATATCATTGATAATTTAACATAAATTTATTTCATAATAATACACTGGAAAGTATTTGAATTAAACTTTTAAGTGAAATAAATTCGTTTTTGAAAAATTAAAATTTAATTTCTAATTTTTAAAGATCTGAAATTTGTCTTTCATTCTATTTGTGTCAGAAATTTGATTATTATTTCGAATAATTTTTGAAACATCTAACGTTGTAATTTTTTCGGTTTAATTCATTGAGTATATGGTTATTTAAATTTAAATTCAAGTAAAGATATTGTAAGTGATCTAATTTATCAATAATCAATGTAAGATGAGAACTTTAACCATTACTGTAATATTTCCATTCTATATTTAAATAGCATTTGTAAGCCATTTCATATCATCTGATTCAAATTTCTATTGCTTGTGCAAAAACAATCCGTGTTTCTACTCAAGCCTTTCACTACCATAAAATGTATACAAAATGGTGCACCAATGAATACATTTGTGCACCATTTTTTTTATACATTTTATGATACTACAAACATAATAAATCTTGTAAATTCATGTTTATGTGTATATATACCTATGTGAAGAAATATGTTACATTGCAGTGGAATACAGTTTTATTTAAAAATGAGATGTGTGTACAAATGAATTTTATTTTTTATTGTTTAATTAGTTTACAAACTTAAAAAAAGTAATAATAACTTAATAATCTTCCTTGTGTATGTAAAGTTATTACTAAATGAATTTTTCAACAACTTAGAAAATTACTATTTATTTATTAAATTTCTTTGTTAAAAGGAAGATATCAGTTAATAAATTCAGGAAAAAGTAAATATGTAAAGATACTATGGATATAGTTATTGTGAAGACAATATGGATTTGGATTTTTGCTTCAAAAGGAGTAATTTTATATTCTGTTTACATCAATACAGAAAACTTTTCATTTGAAATAACCAGCCCAAACAAAAACAAGATGTAAAAAAATCTGTCAGTTTATTTGAATGATGATAAAATTATGATAAAGTTTGTCTCAATTAAAATCTGATTAGAATTTGATTCACTTTTTAAAAATTTAATAAGCATTTTTTATTCTACACTTGAAACTATCACTTTAATACATTTTTTTTATAAATTGACTTACATGTTTAGCATACCTTTCCTTTTTTGTATGTAAAATATTTACGGAAAGCGTAGATTCCAAGGCAGTTTATTTACGGAGTAGTATATTTATTGTACTATTCGTAATAATTCCTTTATTTAAAAACTCATAAAATAATTTAAATTTCTAAAGTTGTCAGGCTTTACTAATTTTATAAAATTGCTAGTTAAAGAAATTAAACTAATTGCATAATTTCCATGAAAATGTTATAAACAATTTCAATTTCCAACATTATTTAGGTGAAATTAACAAGGCTTACAATTGCATAGCTGGTATATTAATGCGTATTGTGACCTGATCTTTAAAAAAATAGTTTTCTAATAGTTTCAAAATAGATTTCTTTATTTTCAATAAAGTTTCTTTTTATACTCAATAATAATTATAGATATTATTCAACTCTATGAAAGAATAGAAATTAAAACTATGCATATTATCATTATCGTATAATGCATAAATAAGGAAATATTCCTGATATTTGGGATTATTTTATAAAGCTTAACTTAAGAAAATTTAATTAGAAAAATTTATTTAATTTATTTTTAAAGATAATAAACATATTGTATTTTCCCCATATAAGCAATATATGATAGCAATACATAAATATGGCTAGAAAGGATAATACTAACTGAAAAAAAATTTTGATGCCCAGTGTAGTATATTTTTTTTCGTCTTGGAATAGTCTATTTCAAGCATAAAATTTCATAGTTAATAATTTTTGATGAAATAAATAAATCTAAAGATAATTTCTAATTGCAGTAATATAGCTATATTAATTATATAACGATTAGAGTATTAAATGAGTAAAATAGATGTAATTCAAAAAGTTACTTCTTTAAACACAGCTCTAATGTCCTTACCAGAAAACCAAAGTAGCTTCAGAAAAAAACCGAATCCAACATTTAAATAAACTTTTGTCTTACAAAATTGTAAAATCTATAGAGAAGTTTATTCAGGATTGAAATCACAAAGAGTAAGAAAAAGATTTACTTTTTTTATTTTTAGGATAACATGAAATCGAAAGAAACATGATCCATGTCCCCATGTAACGTGCATATCCTATTTAAAATTCAACGATACCAAAAAAGCAAGCAGCATGTTTTGTTTGGGGGAATATCGAATTTATGGCTTTATATGTTAAGTCCTTTAAGGTTCCTTTTTTGCATACCGTGAAATCGGAGATATTCCGATTTTCTTGTTATTTTACCGATGGAATGAATATATTGATCTGAACTATGGATTTTTACTTTAGACTACATATACTCTGTTTGTTTTACTTTAGATCGCATATAGCTTTGTAACTTTATAGATATTTGTATGTATCTTTAAATTAGTTACAAAATGTATATATTTATGAATGTCTGTAACTTTACATTTATAAAAAGATGTTCAGAAATATTAATAACTAAAGTATTATACCTATATCTATATATATATACATGTATACACTACTGTGTCCAACAAGTAAAACCAATTATCACTTTAAAATACCCGGGGCTTATGGGATTTCATTTTTTTCTTTGGTTGTTGGCACTGTCATTGATATCTGTGTGACATTTGACTAAAATATTCATTAGTGTTGTAGCTTTGTGAGACGCTGAAACTGATTCCGACGATGTTTGAAATGTCTGAATTAATTGAGCAAAGAACTTGCATTAAATTTTCTTCGTGAAAACGTATAGAATGTTTCAGAAGGTATTCGGTGAGCATTCCTATATCTGAAAGAAAAGTTTAGAAGTGATATAAATAGTTTAAAGAAGGCAGATAACGCGTTGAAGATGAAGAGCTCTCTGGTCAAACATCACCCTCAACCGACGAAGCTCACGTCCGAAAAATTAAATATTTGGTGCTTGCAAACCGTCGATTTACAATTAGAGACCTTGCTGATGATGTTGGAATTTCAAAAGGATCGGTCAATTCCTACTTAAGCCTCAAACGCATCAAATTTCGATTGGTACCGAAAACACTGAATACGCTAGCTCCCACTGCATTGATTCTTCGTGACAGTTTCGCCAAAAAAAAGAAACCTGTATCGTTTTAAAACCACCATATTCACACCGTGCGTCTTCTAGCTATTCCCTAAAGTCAAAATAACACTCTGGGAACAACGTTTTGAGTAGATTGAAGAGATTCAACATGAATCACCGCGAGCTTTGAAGGCCATCCCTGCTGATGACTTTTTAGCATGCATTGAGGAATGGGAAATGATTGCATTGTGTCCGAATGGGAATACTTTGAAGGCGATGAAATAAATGTGGAAGAATAAATAAAGACTTTTTGAAAAAAAAAAAATGGTCTTACTTTTTGGGCGCAATAGTAGTATATATATATATATATATATATATATATGTATGTGTGTGTGTGTGTTTGTGTGTGTGTGTGTGTGTTTGTGTGTGTTTATGTGTGTGTGTGTGTTTGTGTGTGTGTGTGTGTGTTTGTGTTTGTGTGTGTGTGTGTGTTTGTGTTTGTGTGTGTGTGTGTGTGTGTTTGTGTTTGTGTGTGTGTGTGTGCGTGAGTGTTTGTTTGTGTGTGTGTGTGTGTAATGCCTATATCTGAAATAATTCGAATGCAAAAATAAATTACATTTCATTAACTCGAATTAATTAAAATCTTCGCATACAATTAGTGAAGGCTGACAATTGTATTATCTATAAGAATAATAAACAGTTGTATATATTAAACACATTTTTGTGATTAATGACATATTTGTGTATATAAAGCACGAGAATGAGCAGATTTTCCTGATTATATTATAAACATTGATGGTTTGAGAGATTAAAACAATGAATATTTTAATCCAAAATTATTTTGTATTCTGTGAGAGATAATATGTACAATATAAATTTTGCATGAATATGTGAGTTCATTTGTTTGTGAGTAATTACATCAACCAGAAAATAAAGGGACTGAAATTTTCTTTATTTGCTTAAGATGAATTACCCTGTTTTCGAAAAAAAGTTTGTAGTCGGTAAAAGAATTTTAGTGTATTGTAAATTTTTCATTAAAAGACAATACCAAAAGAACAATGGTGACTCTTTGACAAAGTAATGAAAATCTGGTATTCAGTGTCATAAATGTAAGGATGGCAAACTTTTATCAATGTCTGATATTCATATTATTTTCAAAAAAAAATATTATAAAAGAAAATTTCAAAGTAAAAATATAGTAGGTAAAATAATTTTAATGAACTGTAAATTATTCATTAAAACGTAGCACCTAAGAACAATGGTAAATCATTAATAAAGTAGTGAAAATCTGGTTTTCAGTATCATAAATGTAAAGTTGACATACATTTCAACAATGATGGCTATTTATACTATTTTCAAAAGTAACATATTATAAATAAAGAAGAAGATTTCGAAGAAAAAAAAATATATAGGTAAAAGAATTTTAATGGGTTGCAAATTTTCATTAAAAAATAAGCACTTTAAGAACAATGGTAAATCCTTGACAAAGTAATAAAATTCTGGTCTTCAGGATCATAAATGCAAGAATTGCAAATATTTTATCAATAGCTGCTATTTATATTATTTCAAAAATAACGCATTATAAATAAAGAAAAGATTTTGAAAAAAATATAATAGGTAAAATAATTTTAGTATATTGTAAATTTTTCATTAAAACTTTGTACCTAAGAACAATGGTAAATCCTTGACAAAGTAAGGAAAATCTGGTCTTCAATATCATAAATGTAAGGATGGCAAACTTTTTATCAATGGCTGATATTCATATTATTTTCAAAAATAAAATATTATAGATCAAGATAAGCGAAACATTAGCATTGATACAATTTCCATTAAATAAAATTAATAAAAAAATTAATAAATATTAATAAACATTAATACAATTGACAAATAAATTTTCATGAAGCTTAATTTATATTGGGCATTCAGCCAAAAATAAATATATATTAAATGTTACTAATTTTTGTTATTTGTAAGACTTTTTAAGATTTATGCAAAAAAACGAAATATTATTTACTCTGAATATTTTTATGTAATACATCATATCTGTTTATTCTATGTCATGCACAAACTTCCTGATTTTAACTTTTGTAAAAAAATGTTTAAAAACCTTTCACGAAAAAAAAAATAAAATAAATGAAGTCCTTCTTTGAAATAGCATAATTTATTCATCTGGCTGTCAAATGTATTTTTTTATTATTTATTCAAAATGAAAAATAAAATTATATATTATGCATATATATTTCAAAATTCAGCTAGTTATATTTCGTAGTTTAGGAGATCCTTTTGAAATTAAACTGTGGTTATAGGTTCCATAAAAATATTGAAAACTCATAAAATTAAATTATATATTTTATGGTATGCAGAATCGTGGAAAAGAATTTTCATGAAATATGTTCAGTTCTAATGGTATAAATAATTTCAAACTTTTTTTTTAGAAATCACTAGAAAAAGAATTAGATAAAAATGAAATAGGTGGACCTCTTTAGCCAAAGAATGGTCTAGGGATTTCCAGTAACACAGTTAGTTTGAATAACGAGCCCTGAAAATAACATTCACTGTCAATATTCTTTATGAGTTAAAAAAAAAGGAAAACATATTTGCTTAGAAATACATTTAGTTTATATAATAAAGGCATGAAAATAAATTCAAATTAATTTATTCCAGATTCGAAATGTGCAGAAGTTACAACAAGGGAACTGAAGGTTATTAAATACATTCAAACAACAATGCGTAAATGCCAGATAATGAAGAGATAAAAATATATATACTGAAAAAGGATGAAAGAAAATTTGTCCATGATTGCAGCAATCACCAAATAAAATTAATTATAATAAGAATATTATATTAATCATAGTTTGATAACTCTATCAAGCAATGTGAATCCTCAGAACATTATAAATCTTTTTATTTTTATCCACATATACATACACACACACATATTATATATGTATATAATACAAATTAAAAAAAAAAAAATATAAAAATATAAAAATTAAATATAAAAAAAATATAAAAATTATAAAAAAAAAAAAACATATTTAAAAGTCTCTCTAAATATATATATATATATATATATATATATATATATATATATATATATATATATATATATATATATATATATATATATATATAAATATATATATATATATATATATATAATATATATATATATATATATATATATAAACATATTTAAAAGTCTCTCTATCTCTCTCTCTCTATAAATCTCTATATATATATATATATATATATATATATATATATATATATATATATATATATTTAAATATGTTGTTTTTTTTTAAAATTTTTTCTTTTAAATATGTTGTTTTTTAAAAATTTTCATTTACATTGCAATTGAATGCATTTTTTACATACGTCTGCAAAACTCTGTGTTACGTTAAACTTTGATTATCATTCTGCTATGTATTTTAATATGATAGGTATTGAATACTATATAATGAACATTTAGATCAACCTCGGAACATGTAAGAAATACTCATGGCTATAATGATAATAAATACAATGATAATCCACTATAATGATAATAACCATAATGATAAATGATAATCTTTTTTTCTTATATAGGTTTTCAAATATCAGATAGTTGCACAGTACTACTAATAAATTTTTACTATGTAAGTAATTTTTGTTTATAAAGCCTTGCGTAAAACAATTTTGAAAAATGTTAAAATAAGTTTAATTTCTATAATCTGAACATTTCTATAATCTATAATCTATTAATTTATATTTCTTATGTGCAACATCAATTTATGATTATTTATGTGCAACCTTTTAATTATTATAAAAAAAAAAAATTTGATTCTTTAAAGAAACAGTTGTTTCTGTATGAAATTTTAATTGAAACGTACGAAAACAAAAGTCGACTTTTCATTTCGACTAAAAACAAAAAGCTAACAAAAACAGTGTCAAACACAAAATCAAAAATTCTCCTTAATGAAACTCTAAATAAAGAAATACATAATGTTAAATTCTACGGAAAATGTCAAAAATACACAATTCTTTTGCAATGACAGGAAGATTTCGAGAATTTTTTTAGTGAATCTTATATTTCTTTTCATGGATAGTAAAATATAATATTGAGCGATCCAAACCTTCGAAGCATTTCTTTTATTTACGAAATACGTAAACTCTTAAAACAGAAGAAATTGTGAAAATAGACTTTTTGGAAAATGTGTGCACATTTTTCAATTTTATTTCTGCGTGCTTTTATTTCCTTATTTATCTCCTATTCATACTTTTTCTATTTTGTATGTCAACTTTCTTTCAAAAATTGTGCTAAGCATCTTCTTATTTATTTTACTTATTTGGCTTTCTTTTATTTTAAACTATTTTTTAATAAAGTTTACGCTCTGACTTCAGATATGAAAATGTTTTAAATTTTTTCACGGGCATTTATTTTGTTTGTTTAATAAAAACAAACGCATATCAAAATATATAGACAACGTGTTTTTAAACATTTGCTTTTGATTTTAATTTTTATTTAAAAACATGGAAATATTTTTTTTTTCTAATTTCTTCCTATTAATTTTAATGCTCAAGACATAAATTTAATGTACTGTTTTAATATTATTTATAATGATATTTAATTAAAAAAGGCTAATTACAAATTTGCTTACACATGTTTATTGACTAACATAAAAACATAAAAGGACTTACTGAAATACATTACATAATTATTGGCATATTTATCGACTGACTTACTGGGGTCAGCAAAATCTTTACTTAAAAGAAAGACATTTTTGTAACCATATTTCACTAAAAATTACGATGAAAAATATAAAAAAGAAATAATTACCTATTAGAAAAATTGCACACTATTCTTAAATCTTTAAAAGTATGGTAAATTATTTATTATTTAGCAAACAATAAATAACTGCTATTTGTGAATAGAAATGTAAAAGTGATAAAACAGAAAAATAAATGTTTATATACAAAAACTAAAATGGCTGAAATCTGTTTCTTTAATCGTTCTCAGTATGGTATGCAGTCTAGAAAGCATATGTTTTTGTGATACACTTTGCTATTAACTTGCTTTAAAGTAAAAATTATGTGCGTCAAACAAGCGCATTTTCTAATCACTACATAAATTTCCTTGTTATTTAATATCTTTCTTTACTGGTATTCTTTGGAAAATCAGGAAAATAACTATTTATCAAGCATATTGGTCATTTATTATTATTCATTAAAATATTTTTTGGTGGACTTAAACGACTGATGGAAAATCATATTTACATGCAAATTCATAATACCAGAACTATTCAAAACCATGGAAAAATTGGCTATGGTGTTTGGAATCATCACAGTGAATGAACACTATATAACGATGATCAAATAATTAATGGAATATCACAGTGAATGAACACTATATAACGATGATCAAATAATTAATGGAATATCACAGTTATATGCAATTTCATGATATCAGAAATAATTACACTCATTAAAAATATAGCTAGAATTTCATAGCATCGTAATGCTCCATGCTATTTCTTAAGTCCTACATATTACAAGAATATTATTTAGGTTTAATAGCCATAGAAAGTACCTATGTTCAATCATCAAGGAAATCAGGATAAAGAAGTTAGTTAATGTATTACAAAATTAATACACATTTATATTGTGTATCCATAAGTATTTGGTGATGTCTGAAAATGTTTGATCATTTAAAACTTAAAACTTTAATGGCGTTCGATGAAATTCATCAAAATATATAAATTGATAAGAATCCAAGGAGATTTGTAAATGTTCATACAGTTTATCTGCATTTCAAACGTTTCAAATCTTAAAAAAAAATCTTTTACACATTTATTTTATTATTCAATTTCATGTTCATCCCTTGCAATTTTATTGGTGTCACAGATCTTACACCAGAGAAACCATCATCTCACATATCATCAGAATCACGTTATAAAAAGTGTCTTCTTTGAAATAAATCTTAAAACTGTTACAGTTGATGTCATAGAATAAATCAGAAAATAAAGTCTGAAGCGTTTTCTTATTTTTACATATTATTTAATATTAAAATAATTATTTGCTGTACTTAGTATTAAAAGGTTGGGAAATAGTGTCAATTTTTCTAAGCAAAATATTCGTTGGTATGTGAAGGGAACGATTATATTATTACAACATATATGAATTAAATTTTTATTTTGTTCAACAATTTAAAAGTTTAGTTCATTTTGGTGTGTTTTCATAAGGATATTTTGTATGCAATATAAATAAAAACTATTTTAACTGTGTACAAAAGATCACATGAAACATTATGATGAGAATTTATTCAAAAAATATTTCAAGCAAAATAAAAAGAATTATAAAAAGATGGCCGAGTGGCTATCGCTATGTACCAGGTATATACCGGGCTCAAATCCCGGCTGTGTCATGGATGTTTATAGTGGTTCGGAATCCACTTTAAAAAGTAGTTCCTCGGTCCCTAATAGGATTAGCATTGTGGGAGTAGTGTTATTCGCGTCTGTAGCATATCTTCAATCTACACGTGCCCCTGGGTAGTGCTAAATGAATAACAGCAGTGCAGCTCTTCTTTATGGCAAAATGATTAACTGTGTGGATTACCAGCTGCATTAGAATAACAACAGCAACAAAAAAATTACAATATTCTAAATAATACGCTACAATAGAAGATAAATGTAAATGTAAGGAATACATTATTTATCAATAGTATTATTTAAATAATTGATCATTATTTCTAAGTTTTAATAAATGAAAATACCATTTAAATAAAACACCATCACATTTGGAATGAAATGTTTTGAATTATAAACTTGTTTGTCATACTTATTTTTTTCAAAAATAATCATATTATCTTTTCAATAAGTATCAGTTTTAAGATGTTTTTAAGATTTTTGATCTTCACAAAATTATAAATATGTCAGAACCCCTTTTTCGTATAAATCTCACACATACAAAAAAAAAAAAAAAAAGTGAGTTACATAATTACACATCATAAAAATAAAACCATAAAAGTTATTAGGATGTATTCTTTTTACAAACAATTTATGTCTCTGAAATCTGGTTGCCTGAGATAATGAGAAACAAATCCGCTCCTTTATTAAACTCGCTACAATAAAAAAAAAATTATAACCTTCTTGTCATTATTTTACGGTTAACACGACATTTATTTTTATAACCATTTTCTTCTAATTTGTTGTACAACCTAGTTAATCCTCTTAACCCTGGGAAATTTGTCAATAAAAGTGAAGTAAATTTTATTCAAGAAAGAATTCTGTGAATACGTTAAATACATGTATTGTTATTTTGAACCTAATAATTAAATATTGAGAGACGAGAGACCAAATAAAACATTTTAGAGTTGAGTAAATTTAAATTAAAGATTTATTTTGTGCGTGTTGGAAAAAGCAAAAAAAAAAAAAAAAAAAAAAAAAAATGTTTTTTTTCTAATTAAAACAAATTGATTTGAAAAGCGGATTATATAGTATGTTATTCTTATCATTACACTTTTATAAATGCTTTCAATTTCCACACTCAATTTCAAGTTTTTATCAAATTGAGCAATTTTAATAAAAGCAAAATAATTTTCATTAATTATATTATCGCATGTAAAAAAATCTGACCTGTTAGGAATATATTGTATATCACTTCATTTTACAAGATATACCTTTTACTTAACTCTAAGAGTTTTTGGGTTTTATTTGAATAAAAAAAATCTTTTACTAAATTTATACAATAATTGATAATTTCAATTCCTGAATAATGTGTCCCCTACATTAAAAGGGTTTTAAAATAGGAAATAAAACACTGTTCATATATATATCTATTTGTTTATCTATATTTATCTATGTCTATCTCTCTGTATGTATATAATAATACTATGATTTAAAAACAGTAACAATTTCGTTAATATGGCACTCAAAAATAGGTGTATACTACTATGTGTATTAAATATACTTTTTTTTTATCATTCATTTAAAATACGTCGATAAACATGTAATCTACACACTATGCTTTTTATATGTGCATCTATTTATTTAAATTTCGAATTCATTAACTTTATTACACAAAACAAAAAAGGAATCTAAATTTTTTCATTAGATCTAATGTAAATTCTCAAGCAAACGTTTTAAAACATTTTTTTTTATTTCTGACTAATTACAATCTCAACAACATCCCACAAATATATTATGCACTTCCATTAGCACATCCAAGCGAGATTCATTTTAAATGCTCACAGACCTGCATTAGCATGATTGTCCATAACGATCTGTTGATACCAGATGCATTACCTCCCCCACTCCTAAAAATCAGTGTAGTGGGTACCCCCATTTTCTATCGCCCTGACTACAATGAACTGCCTTTCCGGTTGATTAGAGAACAGCCGCGTAGTGAGATCACAGATTGAGCAGCGGAATCATGGATGGGATAAAAGATTATCTGTCCATATTCATCAGTGTCCATACAAAGTTAATGACTTGTGGTCACTTCAATTCTTGTAAGCGACTCTGTGAGTTGTGATGTATTTTTTATATGGAGGTTAAATGCGTTGCTTATTTGTGGAAGAGGCACTTCTTTGCTCTCTATCCAATTCCAGTGATTGGTTTAAATTGGATTATCCATCCTGATTTAATTCTGTTAAGTGATCGTGGATTAAATTGACTGCTGCAAATGGATTGATTATGTTCGTCATAGGTTAATTGCAAAATGCATTGAAAGATTTTATGATGGATGATTCTAATAAATATGCACACAGTTTTTATTAGATTTACCATTAGTTAAATATTACTACAATATTAATCATAGCCATTCAATTGAGTAAAAAGAACAGTAATATTTCCTGATATAAGTTTAAGCATCTAAATTGATAAACATTTATCTATTGAACTAATATCTATTAACCAAATCAATATTTAAACCTTAATTATTGTAACTTTAATTTAACTATTCATTGATTATGTTCGTCATAGGTTAATTGCAAAATGCATTGAAAGATTTTATGATGGAGATGATTCTAATAAATATGCACACAGTTTTTATTAGATTTACCATTAGTTAAATATTACTACAATATTAATCATAGCCATTCAATTGAGTAAAAGAACAGAAATATTTCCTGATATAAGTTTAAGCATCTAAATTGATAAACATTTATCTATTGAACTAATATCTATTAACCAAATCAATATTTAAACCTTAATTATTGTAACTTTAATTTAACTATTCATTGATTATGTTCGTCATAGGTTAATTGCAAAATGCATTGAAAGATTTTATGATGGAGGATTCTAATAAATATGCACACAGTTTTTATTAGATTTACCATTAGTTAAATATTACTACAATATTAATCATAGCCATTCAATTGAGTAAAAAGAACAGTAATATTTCCTGATATAAGTTTAAGCATCTAAATTGATAAACATTTATCTATTGAACTAATATCTATTAACCAAATCAATATTTAAACCTTAATTATTGTAACTTTAATTTAACTATTCATTGATTATGTTCGTCATAGGTTAATTGCAAAATGCATTGAAAGATTTTATGATGGATGATTCTAATAAATATGCACACAGTTTTTATTAGATTTACCATTAGTTAAATATTACTACAATATTAATCATAGCCATTCAATTGAGTAAAAGAACAGAAATATTTCCTGATATAAGTTTAAGCATCTAAATTGATAAACATTTATCTATTGAACTAATATCTATTAACCAAATCAATATTTAAACCTTAATTATTGTAACTTTAATTTAACTATTCATTGATTATGTTCGTCATAGGTTAATTGCAAAATGCATTGAAAGATTTTATGATGGATGATTCTAATAAATATGCACACAGTTTTTATTAGATTTACCATTAGTTAAATATTACTACAATATTAATCATAGCCATTCAATTGAGTAAAAAGAACAGAAATATTTCCTGATATAAGTTTAAGCATCTAAATTGATAAACATTTATCTATTGAACTAATATCTAGTAACCAAATCAATATTTAAACCTTAATTATTGTAACTTTAATTTAACTATTCATTGATTATGTTCGTCATAGGTTAATTGCAAAATGCATTGAAAGATTTTATGATGGATGATTCTAATAAATATGCACACAGTTTTTATTAGATTTACCATTAGTTAAATATTACTACAATATTAATCATAGCCATTCATTTGAGTAAAAAGAACAGTAATATTTCCTGATATAAGTTTAAGCATCTAAATTGATTAACATTTATCTATTGAACTAATATCTATTAACCAAATCAATATTTAAACCTTAATTATTGTAACTTTAATTTAACTATTCATTGATTATGTTCGTCATAGGGTAATTGCAAAATGCATTGAAAGATTTTATGATGGATGATTCTAATAAATATGCACACAGTTTTTATTAGATTTACCATTAGTTAAATATTACTACAATATTAATCATAGCCATTCAATTGAGTAAAAAAAAGAACAGTAATATTTCCTGATATAAGTTTAAGCATCTAAATTGATAAACATTTATCTATTGAACTAATATCTATTAACCAAATCAATATTTAAACCTTAATTATTGTAACTTTAATTTAACTATTCATTGATTATGTTCGTCATAGGGTAATTGCAAAATGCATTGAAAGATTTTATGATGGAGGATTCTAATAAATATGCACACAGTTTTTATTAGATTTACCATTAGTTAAATATTACTACAATATTAATCATAGCCATTCAATTGAGAAAAAAGAACAGTAATATTTTCTTATATAAGTTTAAGCATCTAAATTGATAAACATTTATCTATTGAACTAATATCTATTAACCAAATCAATATTTAAACCTTAATTATTGTAACTTTAATTTAACTATTCATTGATTATGTTCGTCATAGGTTAATTGCAAAATGCAGTGAAAGATTTTATGATGGATGATTCTAATAAATATGCACACAGTTTTTATTAGATTTACCATTAGTTAAATATTACTACAATATTAATCATAGCCATTCATTTGAGTAAAAAGAACAGTAATATTTCCTGATATAAGTTTAAGCATCTAAATTGATAAACATTTATCTATTGAACTGAACTAATATCTATTAACCAAATCAATATTTAAACCTTAATTATTGTAACTTTAATTTAACTATTCATTGATTATGTTCGTCATAGGGTAATTGCAAAATGCATTGAAAGATTTTATGATGGATGATTCTAATAAATATGCACACAGTTTTTATTAGATTTACCATTAGTTAAATATTACTACAATATTAATCATAGCCATTCAATTGAGAAAAAAGAACAGTAATATTTCCTGATATAAGTTTAAGCATCTAAATTGATAAACATTTATCTATTGAACTAATATCTATTAACCAAATCAATATTTAAACCTTAATTATTGTAACTTTAATTTAACTATTCATTGATTATGTTCGTCATAGGTTAATTGCAAAAATGCATTGAAAGATTTTATGATGGATGATTCTAATAAATATGCACACAGTTTTTATTAGATTTACCATTAGTTAAATATTACTACAATATTAATCATAGCCATTCATTTGAGTAAAAAGAACAGTAATATTTTCTTATATAAGTTTAAGCATCTAAATTGATAAACATTTATCTATTGAACTAATATCTATTAACCAAATCAATATTTAAACCTTAATTATTGTAACTTTAATTTAACTATTCATTGATTATGTTCGTCATAGGTTAATTGCAAAATGCATTGAAAGATTTTATGATGGATGATTCTAATAAATATGCACACAGTTTTTATTAGATTTACCATTAGTTAAATATTACTACAATATTAATCATAGCCATTCATTTGAGTAAAAGAACAGTAATATTTCCTGATATAAGTTTAAGCATCTAAATTGATAAACATTTATCTATTGAACTAATATCTATTAACCAAATCAATATTTAAACCTTAATTATTGTAACTTTAATTTAACTATTCATTGATTATGTTCGTCATAGGTAATTGCAAAATGCAGTGAAAGATTTTATGATGGATGATTCTAATAAATATGCACACAGTTTTTATTAGATTTACCATTAGTTAAATATTACTACAATATTAATCATAGCCATTCATTTGAGTATTTAAAAAAGAACAGTAATATTTCCTGATATAAGTTTAAGCATCTAAATTGATAAACATTTATCTATTGAACTAATATCTATTAACCAAATCAATATTTAAACCTTAATTATTGTAACTTTAATTTAACTATTCATTGATTATGTTCGTCATAGGGTAATTGCAAAATGCATTGAAAGATTTTATGATGGATGATTCTAATAAATATGCACACAGTTTTTATTAGATTTACCATTAGTTAAATATTACTACAATATTAATCATAGCCATTCATTTGAGTAAAAAGAACAGAAATATTTCCTGATATAAGTTTAAGCATCTAAATTGATAAACATTTATCTATTGAACTAATATCTATTAACCAAATCAATATTTAAACCTTAATTATTGTAACTTTAATTTAACTATTCATTGATTATGTTCGTCATAGGGTAATTGCAAAATGCATTGAAAGATTTTATGATGGATGATTCTAATAAATATGCACACAGTTTTTATTAGATTTACCATTAGTTAAATATTACTACAATATTAATCATAGCCATTCATTTGAGAAAAAGAACAGTAATATTTCCTGATATAAGTTTAAGCATCTAAATTGATAAACATTTATCTATTGAACTAATATCTATTAACCAAATCAATATTTAAACCTTAATTATTGTAACTTTAATTTAACTATTCATTGATTATGTTCGTCATAGGGTAATTGCAAAATGCATTGAAAGATTTTATGATGGATGATTCTAATAAATATGCACACAGTTTTTATTAGATTTACCATTAGTTAAATATTACTACAATATTAATCATAGCCATTCATTTGAGTAAAAAGAACAGTAATATTTCCTGATATAAGTTTAAGCATCTAAATTGATAAACATTTATCTATTGAACTAATATCTATTAACCAAATCAATATTTAAACCTTAATTATTGTAACTTTAATTTAACTATTCATTGATTATGTTCGTCATAGGGTAATTGCAAAATGCATTGAAAGATTTTATGATGGATGATTCTAATAAATATGCACAGTTTTTATTAGATTTACCATTAGTTAAATATTACTACAATATTAATCATAGCCATTCATTTGAGAAAAAGAACAGTAATATTTCCTGATATAAGTTTAAGCATCTAAATTGATAAACATTTATCTATTGAACTAATATCTATTAACCAAATCAATATTTAAACCTTAATTATTGTAACTTTAATTTAACTATTCATTGATTATGTTCGTCATAGGGTAATTGCAAAAATGCATTGAAAGATTTTATGATGGATGATTCTAATAAATATGCACACAGTTTTTATTAGATTTACCATTAGTTAAATATTACTACAATATTAATCATAGCCATTCATTTGAGTAAAAAGAACAGTAATATTTCCTGATATAAGTTTAAGCATCTAAATTGATAAACATTTATCTATTGAACTAATATCTATTAACCAAATCAATATTTAAACTTAATTATTGTAACTTTAATTTAACTATTCATTGATTATGTGTGTCATAGGTAATTGCAAAATGCATTGAAAGATTTTATGATGGATGATTCTAATAAATATGCACACAGTTTTTATTAGATTTACCATTAGTTAAATATTACTACAATATTAATCATAGCCATTCATTTGAGTAAAAAGAACAGTAATATTTCCTGATATAAGTTTAAGCATCTAAATTGATAAACATTTATCTATTGAACTAATATCTATTAACCAAATCAATATTTAAACCTTAATTATTGTAACTTTAATTTAACTATTCATTGATTATGTACGTCATAGGGTAATTGCAAAAAATGCATTGAAAGATTTTATGATGGATGATTCTAATAAATATGCACACAGTTTTTATTAGATTTACCATTAGTTAAATATTACTACAATATTAATCATAGCCATTCATTTGAATAAAAGAACAGTAATATTTCCCGATATATAAGTTTAACATCTAAATTGCATCTAAATTGATAAACATTTATCTATTGAACTAATATCTATTAACCAAATCAATATTTAAACCTTAATTATTGTAACTTTAATTTAACTATTCATTGATTATGTTCGTCATAGGGTAATTGCAAAAATGCATTGAAAGATTTTATGATGCACAGAGCTTTTATTAGATTTACCATCAGTTAAAACCTTATTAAAATATTAATCATAGCCTTTTTGAGTAAAAAAAGAACTGAAATATTTCCTGATATATTTTAAGTTTCTAAATTGATAAATATTTATCTGCTGGACTAATGTCTATTAATCAAATAAAAATTTAAAACTTAAAAATCGTAACTTTAATTTAACTATATATGTGTTATATAAAAACTTGGAAGAATAAATTTAAATAGCAAGGATAATTAACTTTTTAAGTGTATAAATGTTTTTAAGTCAACAACAACAAATTCTAAAAATAGAACATTTGTGTTGAAGTAAAATTTTTCTCAAACCTATCAAATAAATTAAATTTTAAATATAAATATAAGTATACATAATGAATTAGTATTAAATTATCAATCAGTATAATTGATTTTTATTTTTACTAGAATCAAAATTTGCACTTAAAACCACGAATGTTTAACTGATTATACGAATCAAAAAATGTTTTTTACATGGCATATATTCTTACAAATTTAATATTAAATTCTATATTTATTGCTATTAACCGTCATAAACAATACAATAATTTTAATATGATTTCCATTTTTTAATCATAAAAGATTATTGAGTAATTTTAGAGCCCTGAATGGTACCTCTAAGGAAATAAACTATTTGAAAATTTAAGAAAATAAAAATTAGTTTTCATGAGAATAATAAAATATGTTTTCTTTGAAGGTACTCTACAAAATTACTACAAGGCTTTCCATGTCACTTACTGAGAATTCGTGCTGCTTTTGCGTGAATTTTCAAGGGAACCCATTCTGATCTAGATCAGTAATTTGATTTTGAATATTCTAAAGATGTAAATGATGCATAAAATTGCAAAATAACCTTTTTTTGAAAATTTTAGCGCAGTATGTATATGTTTATTTACACTTTTAAGCTTAAATATGTTTCTATTTTGTGATACAGCCAATGTAAAACTGACTGTTATATGTCTCTCATTCAGTTATTTAGATATATATTTCTTGAAATTCATTACAGACAGTTTCTTGAAAGGGGAATCATGTAGATCGATACACAAAACTGTTGAAAGTTCTGTAAATAATGTAAAAGCAAAGTTTTTTTTTTTAACTATAAAGTACATTTTTACTTTGAGAAAAACTGAAAACACTCTAAAAATGCATTTTATTAGATTTCTTTAGCAACAAACTTACAAACTTTTATATATGCAATACTGTTTTACGTATTTAAGTAAATAGAAAAATTTCACTTTAACAGTAAGTATACAAAAATAAATATATTGAATATAGTAAAATAAATTATTTATTAAACAAAGTGCATTTAGTAAGAAAGTATATACATTTTATTTGATGATTCTTTTTTAATTTACTAACAAAACTATTCACCTCATATTAATGCAAACCTTCTATTTCTAAGATAATTGGCAAAATCAATTAGCTATCAAACAAAATTAAATTATTTTTTATTAAATATCCAAACAAGTTGTTAAATTATTTGGTTTTTCAATCTTGCATTAAAATTTAAATGCACTTATATGGTCAAATGTCAAATATATAAATTGGAAATATTATTTCAAAGGATAATTCAAAAATAACCGTATTGATTTTAGTTATAAAATAAAGCCAAATTATAATAGCAATAAAATTTAATTGCCCTTACATGGTCAAATGGCAAATAAATAAATTAGAAATACCATCGTAAAAGGAGATTTCGAAAAGCAAACATATTGATTTTAGTTATAAAATAGTGTCAAATATCGATTTTTCAGACACGACTGTATTGCCGCTTCATTTTGTTCTTTTTTAAATAATAGTACATGCGATATTCCCTTTGAGAGAAGGCTTTCAAAATTTTAAATCGGCTTAAAGAATTTCTCTTCAAAGCGGAACATGAATGCGTCACCCTACTACTATGTCAATCTGTTGCATTCTCTCCCCCACCCTCCTCTTATTCATAAAACACGATTCTTTTCGAATATCCCCTGCGACCATCCTGTGTTGCAGTAGCTGCATCACGAAAGGCTACCCCCTCTTAATATCAGAATTCCTCGTGTCTGATCAGGATACACTGGAAAAAAAAAAGAACAAAGTGGAAACACCGTTGTAAAAGGGAAGGGGGAGAAACGCCACACAATCACAAAAGAATGTAGTGGTAAGAGCCCCCAAAATGGAACAACTTCCTGTCACTCCCTGCTTTGTTCTCCCCCTTATAGGAGGTGCACGGTAATGTTCGAAAGATGTACCATGAGGGAAGAGAAACCAGATGGTTGTCTTATTTTTTACATGTTGTTCTGGAAAGCTGTTTCCGATGCTTCCTATATACCGTAATCATATCAAAACTCCATATTCCCATCCACAAAAGTATGGCTTCCACTTTGCCTCGAATAAGTTGTGAATCTTTCTTTCACTTCATGTTTCCTATTGCACAGTTGATTCACGTTTCCTGCAGACCTCACGATTCAGAAGAAACCTCATAAAAAAACATACAATAACTGGCAGTGAAATTTTAGTTGCATTTCATAATTTATTAAATAAGCATAAAATCCACATAATGTATAAAAATGAAGCCAAAACCATGCAAAATGTTTAAAAACATTTCTTTTTTTTTTTTTTATATTTATTTTTATATGTCAATCTGGAAAAATTGTTTCCGATGCTTCCTATATACCGTAATCATATCTAACCCCCCATATTCCCATCCACTAAAGTATAGGTTCCAACTTGCCTCGAATAAGTTGTGACTCTTTTTCTTTCTTTTAATGTTTCCTACTATAAAGTTGATTCACGTTTCCAGCAGAGCTCACGTTTCAAAGGAAGCCTCATAAAAGACATATCATAACTTGCAGTAAAATTTTGGTTGTCTTTCATAATTCCTTACATAAACATAAAATCGATGATATATCTTAAAATGGAGCCAAGACCATGTAAAATGTTTAAAAACATTTCTTTCCAAATATATTTTTTGTTCCATTTTTTTACCTAATATAACAAAAATAGTGCCTGATGAGTAGTTGAAATTTATCGAACTGTCTTTCAGGGTCATTTTTTACCATAATCATATCAAAAACTCCGTATTCCTGTCCACAAAAATATAGGTTCCAACTTGCCTCAACCTTTTCATTCACTTCAGGTTTCCTACTATACAGTTGATTCACGTTTCCTGAAGACCTCACGTTTCAGAAGAAACCTCATAAAAACATACCATAAGTGGTAGTAAAATTTTGGTTGCATTTCATAATTTCTTAAATAAGCCTAAAATCGACGTAATGTATTAAAATGAAGCCAAAACCATGTAATTTTTTTTTCATAGGGATTTTGTCTCTCTCCCAATATGAAACATACAGTACCTGTAGTAGAAATTTATTGAACTGACTTTCTGGGACACTGTTTCGTATTTATGAGATATATGAGGCAAGCAAAAATAACTGCTTGATTTCCTACGTGACATGCTCAAAATCACATTTTCTAAAGGCTATTATTGTAACGTATGTCACCAGGGGGAATCGAATGGTCTTTCATTCGAATACTTATTTGGCTTAAAACTCAATCCTGAGTAGAAGATACCTAATACCAAAGTTTGTTTGAAAAATTATTGATTAATTTATTCTGAAATGTTACGATTTGTTTTTCATTTTAAGTAACTAATATCTGTGCATGCATAATATTTACATAAGACTATTTAACATATGATTTCAAAATTTTCAGTAATTTCATTCGATTATTTAATTAAAAGATTTACGTTTAATAGAGTTTAGTTAGAGTTTGGAATTTCATCTCTTAAGTAAAAGTGTATCGAAAAATATATAATAAAAGGAATTTTTGTAAAAAAAAAAATTAAACATTTAAAATTTTTGTAAATTTTTAAATGTGTCAGATATTGTAAAATTAAAGTACAGGTCTATAGTGATTTCCAGATTTATTTATCAAGTTCTCGGGGTTTAAATTCATTCAAATACGAGTATGTTCTCTCTGATTCTGAAAGTTAAGCATATAAACATATATTTATTTCCCTTTTATTAAAGTTGTTAATATAATTTTTATCAAAATTTTTCAAAAAAAGTTAAGCAAAATTATCAATATTTAACATTCTAAGCAATTTATTTTAGGTTTCCTTATTTTAAAAAATTCCTTGGTATATAAAATTGATATTTTTAGTTTAAAAAAATAAGTTTATAATAAAAGTAATTAAACACATTTAAAATTTATTTAGTCATTATTCTGAGAGGATGAAATATAGCAGTAATAAATCTTATACAAAAAATGAACGTATCAAACTATTTTCTTCTTATATTCAACAAATAGTTTTTTTAATAGTGATTTTAGTTTTCTATATACTAATTAAAATTTGTTTTATTTATTAAAAGATTTTGAAATTGCATTAGATCTGTTCTCTCGTCACTTGTCTTTATCATCAAAACTGTAAAGTTTGAAAATATTAAATATCTACACATGTCTGTTTATTCTAGTTAAGAATCCATCCTACTAAACTCTACTAAAAATTAACATATTTTCTTTCATGTTATGGATAAGAATAAAGCGCTTATCAAACATATTATAAATACGAAATGTGAGATTTAATCAACATCTGAAATTTTTATTTTCCCCTGCTATTGAAATTTAATATACGTGTATGATTCCAACATTGCTGAAGGCTAGGAATACGATAAGCAGAGAAATAAATTGCTCCTGACATTCCCATTTGAATATAAATCATTCAAAAAGCGAAAGTAATTGCGTAAGCTTGTTTGAGCGCTTTCTGGCACCCTGACCTTCTTTACTTAGAATTTAGACTCACAATCAGTGAATTGTTCAGAATTGGATTAGGGATGTCAAAATACATCAACTTCACATTTATGACTGAAATGGAGAAATAAATAATAAACAACGAGTTGTATTTATTTTCAGGATTAAGTTGGATATTAGATATATTGCAAATAGTTATTTTCAAATCATAAAAGCAGTCAGTATTTATGCATTGCAAGGGAAATATTTATGTCCATTTCGGTAAGACTAACACATGCCCTCTAGTAACGTATACAAGCTGTGCAGCAAGATGGCTGAGATTTTAGTCAACTGATGTCTTGTGTTAAAATTACTGCTTTCAAGTTTTAATGGATTTTAGTACGTTTGAATCAGAGTGTATGAATATCTTGAATGAACACCATGGCACATCACGTTTATATAATAAACTATAATATAATACTTTTTACAACTTTAAGTAAAAAGATTAATATGTCATATACACTATCATAAATCCTGGTTTATCTACAATAAGAATTGCAAATATGGAGATTTTAACCATCGAAATTCCTATAGAAGGAAGAGTATCATTTGCATAGAATTATCTCACATCCACCAATCAGTATAGTTCATACTATGCTTCGTGGAGCCGAACAGTTGAGGGCAAAACATATCAGTTTCAACATGTTGTATATTATGAGTGACCTGAATTAAATTTCAACTAGCAGAATTTGTTTAGTTTTTATTTTATAAAAGAAGATAGACTTTCTGTCAATTATTGTAGGTTTTCCAGCATTCAGTAAGTCTGGTTAGTGTAATTTTTCCTATATGAGGATATAAATAGTTACCCGTAAAAAAAAAAGAAAATCTTGCTAAAACATAATGGAAATTCTTTTTTAAGAGACGTTTTTCAATCTTCTTTAAAAGTAATAGAATCTGTTTTTCGGGAAAAAAATATTGCCATAATAATCGCAAATTCAATAGATCAAGATAATGAAAGTTGAAAGTCTCATAAATTTAATATATAATAAAAATAATTTAATATAATTCTTATAATTGGGAGGAGAACCATTGAAAAAGATAAATATAAATATCTTCTCGTATTTATGTTATTTCAGGTCTCTACATTGCTGCAACAAATTTGTGCATTCAAGTGATGTACGATTTAGACAAAAATGCCAGATATATTTTGGAAGCATCAACAATTACTACAATATTAGTTTTGTAGAAATAATATACCACATGGTTCTTTATTTTAATATATGCCATGGGTCAATAATCTTGTTTAATATAAAATACTTTTCATGCGAGCAGAAAAATAAATATAGAGTGCACTTTACAAAATGTTTTATAGCCAAAAAAGATATTAATAATTATAAAAAGTACCCAATTCTTGGCACTGATTATTGCATAAAAGTAAAAATTTTAGAGTACATTGTAAAAAAATATATGTATATATCAAATATTCATAATGAGTTCCCAGACTTTTAAATAAAATTTATATGATGTCTGGTTTAATAAACTAAATAACCTGAACAGTTTTTAGACACATATTTTGTGTTTTTAAACCTGGAAACTCGCCAATAATCCATCAAAAGTCTGTACTGCAGTATTTTTTTTGCTGTGTTGAGTATTCCCACAGGATCTCAACAGCCCACTTAAGTTATCATTAACTACAAACTAGACCATCATCGCGTTATATCATTCATAAAGCTGCATATTACTCTGCCTGTACATATAGCCAGAAATACCTCAGACCCATTTTAATCCAGTGTAGCGTTAACATTAGAGCAGTGATGAATGGACGAAGGAATATAATAATGCACCCAACCGAATGAAGGGTAATCTTCTTCCACTAAAAACGGATGACGAAACCAACAAACTTGAACCTAGAAATTTCCATTATGTGATTTATATGCTTCTAATCTTCTTTTCTTTCTCTTCGAGAAATATCTTCTTTTATTTTTTCCACACCAGCTGAGGTTCAAGAACATCCCAGTTCAGAACTAATGTTCTTAGTTTTCTTAATTTAATCCTGTGTTTGAGAAAAAAAGGATTATGTACCATACCATTTTTTTTTTCAACTTGGGAAGAATATATTTGTTTTGTGCTAAAACACGTTTGATTTTTTTTTTTTTTTTATCATGTGATATCCAAAATCTTAGTTAAAGAAGATAAAGAACTGTGAAAACCACTCATGATTAACGATGGTTTAGCATCGAAGTCAAAGCAGGAGCTCTGATAATTTTTATGGTAGATCAATGTGCTGAAGAAAGTAGAATTGATTATTTTCATACTTATGAAAACGTTAATCAATTAAATAATGCCCTAATTTTATGTTAGATTTCAGACATCAGCATTAGATCCTTTTTTAAAAATCCAATACTTGGTCTTTCATAATCAGCGATTATATTTATAGATTTTGAAAATAACTAATCGTTTTAAAACATAATTTTTTAATGCTATTTCTTAATGATTGTTAATGATTGTCATCATCAAAAGATGCTAATTAATAATTATTGATCATCACAAATTATACTTTATAAGCACATTCAAAATATTTGAAATAGAAAAAAAATAATTGTAAGTGTGAACTTTTGGTTTAATTATTTTTTATTATTTTTTTTTTTTTGCTGCATTTGCTTTTAAATGTCTGTTTAGTTCATATTTAACAATTTAATAATCAATATGTCTTAAATTAGGCAAATTTTTATTGAAACTTCTGCTTAAATTTATTAATTTCAAACTAACTAATGTGATAAAAGGTAAATAAAACAAATTTTGACTCTTTTTAATCTCCTAAACCATTTATTGTATATCATCGATAATGAAAAGGGACATTAATCTGCTTTAAATTAAAGTGCTTTAGATGAAAAGAGATTACTAAGATGTCACTTCCAAATATCTTGAATCTTAAAAAGGGAAAAAAATTAAGTGAAAGTTGATCGCAAAATAAGAAAAAAATAGCTTTAGATAAAATAAATAAAATAATAAGTCTTTTATAAATATTATTTCAGCATCAGCTGTTTGGAATTTAATGTATTTATTTAAATCCAGTTAAAAACCCATCTTGATATGCATTAACGTGGTTTTTTTGTTATTTATAACTTCCAATATTATTCTGCAAATAATAGAGGGTTAATTATATAAAATAATGTATTATAATTTTCTGAATCATTGTAAAAATGTAAAATTTCATATTAGATTCATCCTGATTTTGCTAAGTAATACCGCAATAATAAAAAAAGAAAATTAGACTAATTTTAAAAATAAAAAGGCCAAAGTCAAAGAAACAAAAGTTATCACATTTTAAATATAAGTTTAAATGGCTATGATAAGAAATTTATTTTTGTTTTGACAAGAATAAATTACGCGAATAAAAATTTGATTTTATTTGTTGGCATATATTTTTCTATGCGATAAACTGTAATCCAAGATCAGGTTAACTGTATTCTACACTCAAGAGCAAAAACATTATGACCACCTGTCAATAACGAGTTGGCCCACCTTTGACGCGCAACACAACTTCAACCCGCCTTGGCATGGATTAATACCACCACTTAATACCAGTTAAATACCACGTCCACCTGATCACGTGCCTTCCACGTCATCCAGGCGAGTTCATTGCAAAAATGTAGGGTGGTCATTTTTTTTTTGGCTCTTGAGTGTATATTACCAATGGCTAATGGTAGTTTATATTATTTATTAGATTATTATTTATATATGTTTTTATTTCTGAGAGATAAACAGTATAAAAAGCAATCTTATATTTAACCGCAACGCAGACATTATATTTATGTAAAAATATATAATTAATTGATTTTAAATGCAAGGAGCATAAATATATTTTTACAATTCCCTTGAAGATATCCATATCACTAAATATTTTGTCATATAAAAATTTAGTTTTTAACATTTCATTATTCAGTACATTGGTTTGACTTTGGATGGGATTTGCCCATTATGTCGGATCGCCAATATGGATGACGATCACCTGCGGAACTGTACTGAGCTTATTGATATGGGCCTGATAATATTACAGCATGCTACTGGCAGGCTCGGCATCGTATGGCTGAAAAGCCACAGACGGGTGTAGGATTAAAAAAATTTCACTATTTTGGTAATAGAAAATATTTATTTTTATCAAATACCGGGAATCTTCAGCAAGGTCATTTGCTTTTGAAAGTGCAAATATATAGCAGTTTCTATATACAGATATATAGAAAATGCAGATATATTATTAAAATTTTTTAATAATAAAAAATATTATTAAAAAAAAATTAATAATAAAAATTTTTAAAATTTTAATAATTTTTAATTTAAAAATTTTTTTAAATAATTTTTAATTTAAAAATTTTTAAAATAATTTTTTTTTAAATGTATTTTTATTATATAACATAATATATACATATAGGGGCCAGAATGGCCGAGTGGAGTCTGGCGCTCGGTACCACAGGTTTCGGGTTCGAGTCCCAGAAGGTGCCATGGATGTTTGTAGTGGTTCGGAATCCACTTTAAACCGTAGGTCCCGGTCAAATAGGAGCGTTGCGGGGGCATTGTTACTTCATGTCCGTGGCTTATCTTCAAGTTCACGCGCCCCCTGGGTAATGCTAAGTAAGTAATGTCTGTGCAGCGCTTGCCTTAAGGCATCCAAGACCAAGCTGTCTAAGTGTTTGCCAGCTGCATTAGAAAGAAAAAATATATATACATATCAAAACTATACATGATACAGGAAAAAAAAATCTTTTTAACTGCATCTACATTGTGGCCATTGCAAGTTTAAAAAAAAACTACCAGAAAAGTGGCATCTTGTGCTGCATTCTGACTTCGCATATTGTGGCACTTAGAACTTGAGTTTTATTCCATACGTTGCCATTCCCAACGTATACGAACTGTCACTTTTTCTTTTTTTTATCAATTTTTAAGCGAGCTACCCCATTTCAGAAAGCCAGCCCTATCTCTTCAACAAATAACTCTATGCTCAGTATATACATCAAATGAATTCTATGGATAAACACTTGTATTCTATATAAGTCTGCTGAAGATTGTTTTTAATAATTCAAAATAAGGTATCATAATTTATTAAGGCATTATTATTTTATGTTATAATACCATATATTTTTACAAAATTTATATTTATATTAATTTTCACTTTTTTTTCTTTCTAATGCAGCTGGCAAACACGGGCATGGATGTCTTGGATGCCTTAAGGCAAGTCCTGCAAAGACGTACCCACTTTGCATTACCTAGGGGCGCGTGTAACTTGAAGATAAGCTACGGACGCGGAGTAACAATGCCCCCACAACGCTCTACGATCCTATTAGACCGGGACCTACTTTTTAAAGTGGATTCCGAACCACTATAAACAACCATGGCACCGCCAGGACTCGAACCCGAAACCTGTTGTACCAAGCGCCAGAGCGCTAGCCACTCGGCCATTCAGACCCATATTAATTTTCATAAAAATAATGAAATTATAATTTCAAATGTATTCCAAGCTAATTTGTAGAATGCAAAATTTTTGAGTATGTTAATTGTTTTCTTTCTATTATTAATGTTGATTTTTTTTTTTGCATAATTTAGTAAAAGTTTAATAATTAATTTCTTTTAATAATTATATAAGACAATTTGCATTAAATAGTATTGTAATGTACTTGCTATTAAGTTAAAATATTATCCATGCAACAATATTATATATTAAAAAATAAATTAATATTACATGCCTAATGTACAAACAATATTTAGAAATTATTAAAAAATATATATTTTATGTATAAGGAACATTTATTTATTTTCATTCTGAAATATCGCAGTAAAGTAAAAAAGAACGCCAAAAATTCGTTTATTTTTTACATTTTTTGTAAAAAAATAATTAGAAAAATATTTAAAGCAAAACTAATAACAAATTAGAACGAAAAATGTGTGATTTTCTTTTATAGAATTTGCACGCATTTGTTGAAAAAAAATTTTTTTAGCTTAAATGTTCATAAAAATTTTCAGAATAAAAACGAAAGCCATTTTTACTAATGGTTGGAAAATTCATTAAATGGAATTAAAGACCATTCACCTAAGACTTAATAAATAAAAGAATACTTGAAAAATATCTTAGTGTTATCATTGCATTTTTCTGTAATGAAGTTAGTTGCCGAAATGAAGTTTTTGGAACAAAGTTTATTTAATTAGGCAGTTTAATTAGTTTTTAAGATATCATTAAGTATATTCTTCTTATTAGAGAAAACAAAAGTAATTATAGTTTTCAACAAATGGGATGCATCACTTTAAACAGTGTAAACAAAAACCTTATTTTGAAAGAACGAAGGTATTTTTAACTCTAGAGACAACAACAAATCAGGGAGAAACTAATTAATTAAACTAGGACGATAATTACATTCAGTACAGCATTTGTTTAAAAAGTGTCCCTAAAAACCTGTGCAAAAAGTTAGGTTTAAATACAACTTACTAAAATTCAGCAGATTTTTTTTAAAACAAATGCTGAGTATTCTATTTCCCATTAGATTTAATTCTTTATTTTTCACAATTTAATTTATTACATCACATAATGAAGACATCCCGTGAACTCATTTATTATATTATAATTATTTTTAATAAAAGTGTCAATTGTATATTCATCACACTATACTTTTTATTAATTCATTAAAAAAAAACTATGCGAATTTATAAAAGAAAGAAAATATTAAGAAAGACGTAATTTATGGCAAATTACTTTATTATTTGTTGTGTTTGTTGATCATGAATAATACTATGTCCAAAATGTGAGACCAAATTTAAATTTAAAACTACCGGGACCTATGTAATTTCAATTATTTTTTTTTCTTTCTTAGGTTGCTGGATCTGTCCTTGACATCTGTGTGAAATTTGACGTCAAATTATTCATTAGAATTTGAGTTACGCTTGGCTTTGTCAGATGCAAAAATTGATTCCAGCAGAAAAAAGGTGGTATAATTGCAGTGTGTCCGGAAGAGATTACTTTGAAGGCAATGAAATAAATTTGGAAGAATAAATAAAGAGTTTTGGAAAAAAACAATTGGTCTTACTTTTTTGGGCACAGTGGTATTATATTATAGCTATGTTTAATAAAAAATTGTATATTCATCATACTATACATTTTATTAATTCATCAAAAAAAAAATTCATAAAAAAAGAAAAAATGTTAAGAAAGACGTAATTTATGGCAAATTGCTTTATTATTTGTTGAGTTTGCTGATCATGAAAAAAAAAATTGCATCATCCCGTTGTAATATTGATTCTTCAGTTCGTATCTCTTGATAAATTATCTATGTCATCTTTGTTAATGTTTCAATTCGTAAAGCTTTCTGTTTTCTTTTTCCCTTCTTAATTTCTATGAAAGATTTTTATCTCTAATTTCATGGCTTCGTTTGTTTTCAATAAATTTCAATATTCCGAAAATGGTTTATCGAAAATAAGATGTCTCTTTTGCTTTAATTTCAAAGATTTTCCTTTTCATTGATAAAAATATATTGATTTAAACATGCAAGGGTTTCATTTTTTTTTTTATTAAAAAAAATGAATTGAAGTACGGCTTTAATGTAGTTATAGTATTGTTAAATATTTTTAGCATGTACCATTAAATTAATTTGAAATTAAATATATATATTTTATAATTACTTGTATTAAAGTAAGTATTCGAAATTAATCAAGAATATTTTAGTCATTCAATTCCTACTATTAATTCACACACTCGCTATATATACCTTGTTCAAATATTTAATCGTTAATAAATTACTTTTTATTCATCTACTCAAGTTCAAATACATTTTTGAACTTGTAGTGGATGACACTTGATGTTAATACAGTGTTTTCAAATATTAATTCATTAATTAAATTCAATTAATTTTAGTTTTTTTAAATTTAAGTTACATGTATCTAATAATAGATGGCGCCAGAAGTAAGAGGAAAATTTCAACTTTATTTGTAAAGGACTTTTTGCAATATAGAGAAAAAAAGAAATTGACTTTACTTTTATTGACTTTTGTAGGTTTTTTTTTTTTTGTCTATAGAAGTATATTAAAGAACTTATAAACGATTTCACGTTTATATTTTTATAGTCATAATGACGCTTGGTGATATATAAAAATGCATGTTATAGAGAAATTAATATATGATTTGAAAAAAAAAAAATATTATATTACCAATCAATTAGTGTGAATTTTTATTTAATAAAAAAATTGTGAATTATTAAATTATTTTGTCGGGAATCCTAATATTTATATAACTGCTTAAATTGATAAGATTTCTAATCCTATCATAAATGATCTACTTCATCAATTATTTCTGATTATTTAATAGTGTTTTATTCTATGTGATCTTCATGCAATATTTGCTTTGATCAAAACTTTAATATTTGTTTCATAATTAAATAAAAAAGCACATTGAGCTTTACTCTAAATTTTAAACAAATTTTAAAAACGTATGGTAGTATGAAAGTTCATACATAAATTATCTATTCTTTGCAGTAAATAGCGTGAATTTTAATATGATAAAATGAAATTTTATGCTTTTAAATTGAATCATAATTAATCATAATTAAATTTTATGCATTAAATCATAATTCCTATTTTTTTCAAAAAAATATATTTTTCTTACTATTTGTAATTAGTATTTAACGATAATTTATCCAGAAATTATTCAATAAAAAAGAAAAGAATAAAATATCCGCTAAAATTAAAGAAACAAACTTCTGTTTCATGTTTATATTCATGATAATTGACATCATTTCTTATTATTTATTCTAGTTTTATGAATAATTTATGAAAAGCCCTTTTTTTTTATGATGGAATTGCCAATGATAACTGAAGTACAAAACATAGTCGAGTATTAAAGTACTCCAACAATAAATTACTAAAATGTTTGGCATTTTATGTCATTTTGTTATCTTGGTATGATTTACAAAATCTGAAAAAAAAAAAAAAAATTCTTAAGTGAAATTTACTTATTTTTCTTTATTTAATTTCCATATGCAGCTAGCTCTTAAAAAAAATGAATTACTTTAGGAATGAAAATGTCATAATAAAATCATATAATAATTTTAGGAAAATAGACTATGCATAACAACAAATTAAAATATTATGATAATGTATTCATAAGAGGAAAATATTGCTGATACTTTAAATAAAATGTAAGAAAAATTGAAGGAAAAAGTTGTTCAAAACATTTAGGCTATTATAAACTCTTCGTATAATTGCTCAAAATCTTTATCTGAAATCTTGCCTTAATGGATTGTATATTAATATTATGAAGAGGGAATAAAAAGCAAATTTAAATAAATTTAAACTGTAAAAAAAAAAATTAATTTCAAAATTTCCATAACATTTTCCAATAAACCGGTTTCAAAAAAATATACATCATAGTATTAAAAAATTGTAAATGGAAAGTTATTGTTTGTCAAAACATTTTGCATAACTTAAAGGATATTTAATTGATTTATATCAATTATTTATGCAGAAATAAATGTTCCCCTTTTTATAAAAAATAATTAACTTGTTTAGATTTATTTCAATCTTTTTATTAAATTTCATTGTTGTTTGTAATATAAATTGAACTTTGTTTTTCGTCAAACAACAACGAAAACAGTCTTTTAATAAAGTTAATTTAAGTAAAAATAAAAATAGCGGGTAACAAAAAAATGTTCTGTAGAATGCTTTAGTATTATATCTAACAATTGCTTGCAGGAAAACAAAACTAAAAATCTGAGCTCTGCATTTTTTTTATTGGAAATAAACTTTTCAGAATAACATTTGAAAAGAAACTCTGACTGTTTAATACAATGAAATATTGACTTCAATTAATAAATAATTTATGATATTCAATTCTGTTTATATGTCAAACAATGGCTCTCCCTATGGATATACAGGAACTGTAAAAAACCGACAAGTAATAAAAAATATTGAGGAAAATGAATCAAATTGAAAAACTAAAACAGGAACACTTCTTCACAAGGCATATAAATGGAAAATAAGTAAAAAAAAAGCTTAAATAGAGAAACAAAAGCGATAAACAGGATCCTTCTCATCATCAATCATCATTATCCTCCGCTTCTACCGTCTATGCTAATATTCCCTGGAGTTTTGATAATAAGTCTCCAGATTTCTTTCATGACATTTGTGTATATTTTTTTCCAAGGAAGCAAGCCAAATGTAGGGAAACATATCTGTATGTTTCGAAATAAAATATCACTCCGTTTGGAAGGCGACACACGAAATCGGTTTTTGCATGTCCTTTGGGACAGCTCTTGAATTGATAAATGTACAATTTCCTGTCCTCAGGCAAAGAACCAGGAGAAATATTTAGTATAAATGAAATAAAAGAGTGAAAGCAGTATAAGTCAATCATGGTGAACTAGAAGTGTGGCCGTCGACATTCTTAGAGGATTAAATAAATATTTATTACCTAATATTCACAATGAAATGTTAGACCAAATATAAAATATAAAAGGAAATATATTATTCGTCTGATACATAAAAAAGAATACTCAAGTGTAGATCAGAGATAAAACATAATATTAAATGAGTACTCTTTTTGTATATCAGTTGAATAATATAAGTGCAATAAATTATAAATTGTAAGTATAATAATCCTTTTCAAAAAAGTAGGGTATGGAGGTGAAGATATATGGAGGTGTATTGTGTAAGGTGTATGGAGTATGGTTCATGGGAATATATTATTTTATAGTAGCCATAAATTTATAAAATCTTACATGTTATAAAATATAAAAGGGAATATATTATTCGATTGATATACAAAAAAAAATACTCAAGTTCAGTAAATTATGAATTGTAAGAGTGATAATCCGCTTTCAAAAATGTAGTATATGGAGGAGGATGTATATGGATGTGTATGGTGTAAGGTGTCTGGTGTATGGAGTATGGTGTTTGAAATATAGTGTATGGAGTATGGTGCATGGTAATATATTATTTTATAGTAGCAATAAATTAATATGATCTTACGTTTTGGAAAAGGATGAAATTTAATGATTCTTCAAATATTATTATGTGTTAATAGATCAAATTACATATATATTATGAATATAGGTTATTCAAATTTGTAATAAAGAAGGCGATTATATTTTTGTATAATAGCAGATACTTAATGATTCAAGTATCATGAATCGTGATCATCATTCAAGTATCATATATCATAGTATAAATGAAATAAAGAGTGAGAGCAGTATAAGTCGATCATAGTGAACTAGAGGTGTGACCGCCGACATTCTTAGAGGATTAAATATTGCCTAATATTCACAATGGAATGTTACAATAGCGATAAAATATAATAGGCAATGAGTATTCTTTTTATATATATCAGTTGAATAATATAAGTATAGTGAATTATGAATTGTAAGAAGATAATCCGTTTCTAAAAATGTAGGGTATGAAGGTGGAGGTATAAGTATGGTGGTGTATGGTGTATGGTGTATGGTGTGAGGCGTGTGGAGTATGGTGTATGGTAATATATTATTTTATAGTAGCCATAAATTAATATGATCTTACATGTTGGAAAGTGATGAAATTTAATGACTCTATTAATATTATTACGTATTAATAGAGAAAATTACATATACATTATGAATATATGCTATTCAAATGTGAAAGCCAATTATATTGTTTTGGATATTAGTACATTCTTTTTTATTCATTTCTTCTAATATAGCAGATCCTTAATCATTTTAGCATTACAAAAAGTAGATAATGGATATTCCTTCGCCTCAAACATGATCGAAAAGGCAAATTATTTTTGTGAGGATATATTTTCTGAAGAAAATCAAGGAAATGTGAATCCACTCAGGCATATTTCTATGTATATCGACAAAGCACATGCGAATTTGGGGCCTGATGGTCGATTACTGGCTCTCGCTGCCACAGGTTTAAGATTGAAATCCGTCGGCCCAATGGCATTTGCAGTTGTTCGGAATCAATTTTAAACTAGTTCCTGATCTAATATGACTGTTGGGCGTAAGGTTGACAACTCTGCCCGTAAAAAATGTCTCCTGTCTCCAAATATGCCAGTAAGTAGACGGTCTAGCCCCCCCTTCCATTGGTCTGTGGCGCCAATGAACAAGAAGAACATGTTACTATACATTTTTAATATTCCTATTTTTTTCAGTGATAAATTTGTAACTTTTTGCACAAAAAACAAAGATTTATATATTTTTTTGCCTGATAGTTTTATCGATCAATACCTTAATACACTAATATTCAAGCAAAAAAGTGTTGGGCATCATTTAAAGGTTAAATATATGTATTACTCCGAAATTTTCATTATGATATGTTTTTACATTAACAATATATATAAATATATATATATATGTATAAAATATATGCACTATTTGAATTTGCGAAACCTTAATAATAGAGTTTTAATGTGACACTGCAGTGACTCACAACAGTACCACCATATTTTCAAGAAATTTCTTGTACATATATTTATCTTTATTATATTATGTTTCATAATTTTTTTATCCTGATAACTTTTACAAGAATTAAGTAGTTTAATGCAACTTTTGTGCAAGATATTTCTTTTTTTATTTCGAAAAATAACAAGGTAATTTCAGTGCCCTATATTTGTTGTTCATCTAAAATATATATATTTTTTAATTCAATAAAGGTAAACTTTTCAATTCATAGAACTTTTAAGTATTTTTACATTCAAAGTTAGTAATAAAAATATTATACATATATCGAAAAACACTCAAACTATTCATATTTTCCTATTTACGCAAAAAGAAAAGCACATCGCATGAAAACTTTTTGCATCTACAATCAATCCTTATCGAGAAAACTTGCCATTAAACAAACGTTTTCTTTCCCAGTCTGTTGTTCTATGCTCTTGAGACTCGCAATTTCAACAAGGAATCTTTATTCGAATGCAAAGTCAAAAGTTGCTCACCAAAGGAGTTAAACAAATATTTTTCTTCTTCTTACGCAAGAAAAAAAAATATTTTCATGGGAATAATTTGTTTCTGTTAAACGCCTTTTAAAGCCATCTGTAGCTCTGCGTATTTTTGCAGTCTGCAAAGATTTTTATTTCAAAAGAGATAGGTATCTATACTATATTCTCAGAGGTATATTTTTTAGTAAATAAACTTACCATAGAGGGTTTAACACTAAAGTGGGGGAAAACATGGAAATCAAAATGGAATATAACACACACACACACACACACACACACACACACACACACACACATATATATATATATAATACAATATAAATTTTGGACTATATGCTTTATCTTTATCAGCAAAAATTTAATTATTGATCTCTATATTTTAGAGGATATTTTATCTGTCTATATATTACATCAGAATTATAATTAACTAAATTAATTTAAATATTTAGTGCTGTTTTGTATGTTTTTTTTAGATTGAATAATTTTATATTAAATAAATAACCAAGTCTATTTTATGGATTTGTAGGCCAAAAAAAAAGTTTTACGTATTTTCCCAAATTATGCTTTAAAAATAGTAGATATTTTTTTGTGTAAAAATTGGTTTACGATAGATAGACTTTAACTTTCAAGTAAAATAAAAAACAGAAAACAATTTTTTATTACTAAAAATAAAATTGATTATTTTTTGGAATTCGATAATCTAAATATTTGTGGTACTTTGTTAATAAACTAAATAATTGTTTGCTTTCATATTGAATGAAATAAATCTTTTATTTATTAACAAAAAAACTCGTAATGAATTGAAATTGCTAAAAAATGAAAAACAACATTTGTGTAATTTTAATTTAACCTGATGAAAAGGAGAAAGAATTACTTCATCTTAAAAACAGTTATCAGTTTTTGAAGCAATCGTTCATTTCTTGAATATGTTTTCGACACAGATTTTTTTCTTAAGTTTTGGTACAAAAATGAAATGAATCTTTTATTTATTAACATAAAAGTTGTTATGAAATGAAATTACTAAAAAATGAGAAACAACATTATTGTAGTTTTTAATTTAACATGATGTAAATGAGAAAGCATTACTTCATCTTAAAAACAGTTATCAGTTCTGAAGCAATCGCTCGTTTCTTGAATAAGTTTTCGACAAAGATTTTCTTTTTAGTTTTTGGGGGAGAAAATTGTTCGATGAAAACTTTTCTTTAATTTCTTCCTCTTCAAAATTGAAATATCCAGTTTCATTCAAACGAATTTAGAATACGGAACAGAAAAGTATTCATGACAAGATCAAGGCCTTTTGGCTTTTTTCCAAAAACTTTTACTCCAAAGAAAGTCGACCAAAGTGTTTCACATTTTTTCTCAAACCCCGAGAATGATTTCAAAATTCCAAAGACAAATTTTCGAACATTTCTTCCTTTTTTTTTCATCCCTCTTGCCCTTTTGATTCCTACAATCTTCGGTGCAATAAAAACCCTAGAAGTGCCTCCTTTCTGACTTAAATTCCTTCCTAAAGTATCAATTTCTTCTGATGTCACACGCATTTAAGTGAAGATATTTCAGGTTAAGTTTCGACTTTTCGAAATATGTAACTTTGAATAAAGTTTTAAATTGAATTGATAAATTTATTTTTTGATAAATTATTTGGCAATACTGAAAGATGGAGATTTCAATAACAAATGCACTATGAAATAGTTAATACGAATTGACAGAACATTTTGCATCATATTATATTATATCTATATTAAAAATATTGTATTCGGTAATATATAATAAATTTCGTTCAAAATGTATACATAGTTAGTTTTTTCACTTTGATATCCTACTACATTTAAAAATTCAAATATCATTTGAAATGTGTTTCGCTATTTCATTAAAGTACAGCAATATTGATAAATATCGATAATATAACAATTTTAGTTTTTTAATTATGATATAAAATATTAAATTTTATTTATTTGTGTTGAAAATATTAGGAAATATAAATTCCTCATTTTCTTACATCCATCAGTTAAGGCATTATAATTAAAAATAATTTCCAATATTAAATCAATTAAATATTTTTTAAAATAATAAAACCCATAAATGAATAAATATATGGGTTTTTATTACTTTTTTTTTTATATATAGATTATATTTATTCAGATAATAAAGTTATTAAATAAAGTTTTAAATTAAATTGATAAATATATTATTTGATAAATTATTTGGCAATACTGAAAGATAGAGATTTCTATAACAAATGCACTGTGAAATAGTTAATATGAATGTGCAGAACGTTTTGCATTATGAAATTATATTATATTCTTATTAAAACTATTTTATTCGATTATATATCATAAATTCCTTTCAAAGTAAATACCGATTTTTTTTTTCATTTCGAAATATGTAACTTTCAATAAAGTTTTAAATTGAATTGATAAACTATTTGGTAATATTGAAAGATAGATATTTCAATAACAAATACCCTATGAAATAGTTAATATGAATCTGCAGAACGTTTTGCATTACGAAATTATATTATATTGTTATAAAATTCAAATATCATTGAAAATATTTCGTTATTTGAATAAAGTGAAGTGATATTGACGAAACTAAAATAATATAATAATTTTAGAATTTTTAATTCTGATATAAACAACAATTCAAATTTATTTATTTGTGCTGAAAATTTTGGGAAATATAAATTCTTCATTATTTTACATCCATCGGTTAAGACATTATAATTATATGTAATTACCTACGATTAATTAGTTAAATATATTTCAAAATCGAATACAAAACCCAAGTTTTGAATAAAAATCAATTTAATAATTTTTAGAATGAATAATTTCATTAGGAAAATTTACAAATTAAAATATTTATATTTATATGATATTTCTAATATATATTGGTTATTTACAATTAAAGAAATGAAGTAGTAATAAAAATATTTGAAAAAACTAATAAATGGATGTTTTATTTTATGAATGAAAATAGTGATATATCTTTTCTTAATTTAATAAATTCTCTATAGAAATTCCTTCATTGGGCCTTCCACAAATAAAATTAGAGTAATTTATAAAATGAAGGTAAATCCTAGAAATAAAATAAATAAATGTAATAATAATCTTTCTTCATTTTTCATTAATTAGTTTCAATTATTATTTTTATTTATTTCACCACAGCAATGTGAAAACATATTTAATCTCATAATTAGTGATAATCTTTCCAATTAATATCGTTAAAAATAAATAAAAAATTTCTAAAAACATAAATCTATTTTCTAAAAAAATAAATAAAATAATAAGTGAAATAAGCCAATTAAGTATATCATTCTCTACAGTGCACCATTTCAAAATATAGATATATCCCTTATTTATCAAAATCAAATAAATCATAATAAATATAAGTGAAGTGTAAACAATTTTTCCAACACTGCAAAAATTGCTTATGTTGGATATTTCAAAAATATTTTTCCAATAGATTGATAAATATTTTATGTATTTTCATATCAAATAAAAGTTTGATTATAATAGATCAAATAACTTAAATACACTATTTAAAAAAAAAAAATAGAAAAATTTAAACCATAATTAAAAACTATATTGTGAAGAATTTTATTGGAAATAAACAGTAAAATTTACAGTTGAAAGCACTTAAATTTTGATAATAATAAATTATTTTTATCAAATTGTTCATCCACTTTTAAAGAAATTCCTAAATATATCCATGTACGTATCCACGTACGAAAATTCTTTGCTGAAATTTATTACATCATATACCAACATGATGTAATGTAAATAGTTTATAACAAAATTATAATAACCCTATTCTATAACAATGAAATAATATTGCTGCTAAAACATTTTTGAATTTTGGTTTATTTATTTATAATATAATTTGTTGTCGTTTTCTCTGCAAATATTTTTGCTTCCCCTTCGATGCAAAAATGACTGTACAAAAGAAAATCTGTAGGCCTATATTAAAATTTTAAAGCATAATATGTTTTCTTTGTAATGAAATAAATTGAAAATAGAAACTTTATGAATGGAAAATATTTGGAATGTTTTTTTTTTTTTTTTAATTTTTATATATATATATATATATATTTTGAATAAAATAAAATAAATTTTGGAAAACATAACAAACTTTACAACTATACTGTAAAGAATTTTAAAGGAATTAAATAGTAAAAGTTACAGTTGAAAGTTCTTAAATTTTGATAATACTAAATTTATTCAATTCCTACTATTTGTTAACACTCTCCCAATATATACCTGGGTCAAATTTTCAAGCGTTAATAAAATTATTTTTTATTCATTTAGTCCAGTTCAAATACATTTTTTGAACTTGTAGTGGATGACACTTGCTGTTAAGACAGTCTTTTCAAATATTAATTCATTAATTGAATTAAATTAATTAATTTTAGGTTTTTTAGATTTAAGTTGCATGCATCTAATAATTGATGACGTCAGATGTAAGAGGAAAATTTGAACTTCATTTGTAAAAATTTTTCTGCAATACATTGGGGAAAAAAAGTAGGAATTGACTTTAATTTTTTTTATATTACTTGTTTTTATCATAAAGTTCCTCCAATTTCTAAGAAATTCCTAAATATATCCATGCACGTCAAGATACCAAAGTTCATTGTTAACATTTATTTCATCATAAACTAACATGATGTAATGTAAAAATACTTCAATGATATAGCATTGCTTTTAGCACATTTTGAATTTTGGTTTATTTATTTATAATATAATTTTTTTGCATTTTTCTCTGCAAATATTTTTGCTTCTCGCTTTTAATGCTCAAATATGACTATACAAAAAAACTTTATACTGAAATTTTGAAGCAAAATAGGCTTTCTTTGTCATGAAACAAATTGAAAATATAAAAAACCCAAAGCTATATTGACGAAAATTGCAAGATGCTACGTGTTTTCCAACCGCTTCAATAACAGTAAAAGTCATCGGTATTGATTTTCCCACCTTCTTGAATTTCACACGCAAACATTTTCTTTTCTCCCGTAAGAATTCATTTTAAAAAATAAGAATTTCTACATTTTTTTAGCAGGTTAGATTAATTCTTGGAAAAAGCTTTATATTTATTTTTTTTACATTTTTTTCATTTATCAAAAGAAAAAATGATTTTCAAACATTTTAAGTGACAAAAAATTTATAATCATTCACTTTAAGATAATGCAAATTGCTGAATAGATAAATAATCTATAGGTCATTCAATTATTTATTTACTTATTACGCCATTAGATAAATGGTGCATTAATTCTATTAACATTAATTATATGAAATAAAGTTTATCTTCCTAAAAATAAAAGGGTTGCCTATAAATTTAGATCGTTAGAATTTTCATTTGAACTAATTTTATTAACATTTGTAAAAAGAAAAATGATTTTAAAATATTGAAATGATTAAAAATTTATAATCACCTGTCTTTATATAAATTTATTAGGCTTCAAATTGATAAAAAGTAAATAATTTATATATTTCTCAAGCAAAATTTTGCTATTAAACTTTTAAAGAACATATTAATTGCACACACATTAATTATATAAAATTAAATTCGACTTCCTAAATTGGAATTAAAGTTAAATATGCATCTTATAACATCTTCAGCCATGATCCATGGTAATGGAAGCAAATATAATAAGAATGAAATATTGTGAGATTGTTTGTTAAAGGTTTGTGCTATATAATCTCCTCTTCGAGGACATACAATGGCAATTCAGATAGCAAGAATGAGATTATTTGCATCGACAATCAGAAAGCTATATTGCGATTTTTTTTTAATTATTTCGGTTTAACGTAGTAAAATGCAGGTAAATACTACTAAACTTCTATCTGAATTAAATGAGTCTTCTTTTAATTTAATAGTTTTTATATTGTACGTGATTCACATCATAACTTAAAAAATGAAATTCGTTAAGTCCTCATATGGGTCTTAAAGTATAACATTAACTGAATATTCTATATTATTTGAGAATTAAATTGTATGCAAATAAAGAGTTCAAGAAAGGAAGTGCATTGGACTAACTTCAATTATAACTTTAAGTAACAAACCTACTCTTTATAGCTCCTTCGTATTTTGTATGAGGGAAAGAAATCTCCGTAATGGAGCTTATTTATCAGCTGAACATTTCAGCAGATTCAACATGAATTTCAATATGAGAAAAGAGCAATAACGATTGTTTTAATGTCTGTAACGTTACAATAAAAATCAGATTTAAAAACAAAATTATGAATTAATTAAAAAAAAAAATTAAATTGAGAGTGATTTGTTAAATTTATTGCTTATAAAGTATTAATTATTATACTTCAATTAATAGTTTCAAATTTTTAACATCAATCTAATCCAAATCAACATTAACTGATGTAGTGTGCGGGTACGAATGGGCCTGCGTTGTGGTTCGGGTTGTAAAAAAGTGTGGTTGGGTTGAGATACTCTAGGTATAAGTTTGCGAATACAGTTCTATTTACACACACACAAGCACCACACACATACAATTAGACACATATAATATTTAACACATATACTGTAAGGCATATAATTAATTATTCTTCTTATATTATTATTCATTCTCTTATTTTTTTTTCTTTTTCTTCAGGCACGATTCCTGGCCATATCATGGATGTTTGTTGGTGGTTCGGAATCCTCATTAAACAGCAAGTCCCGGTCTAATTAGCCTAAAGCGTGCAAAGAATGAGCTTAGATCGACAAATTATATCATTTACATATAGTATTGAGCCTTTGATTTCTTTCCTTCAGATAGTAAGATCAGTATCGGGATATTTCTATACGTCTCAAAATTCTCCAAGGGCAACCTGCTGTGCTGTCAATCTTGGTAAATGATTGTACTTACTTTTAACAATTAATTCCTTGAACTACATTTAATACATGACAGATTTGTAAATTTGTTTGATTATTATTTTAATTATTATTGCTTCTTCTTCTTCACGCACTGAGAAAGCAGCGTGGTTTCGTAAACAAGTACAAAGTTAAGCTAAATATACGGATGAAAGTCTAAAAAGACCAACTGACCATTTCTCATGAAAGCCCAAGGGGCGCTCTTTCCTGTGTGTTGGAGGAAGAATGGTTACTTCTGCCCCTCTGGTTACGTTTGTAAAAAAGGCTCGGGGCGGAACCAGCATAAATCATTGGCTGTCCTGTTTTTTGTAGGTGGTTGACCACGTTTTCTAAATGGTCTTATTGGCGATACGAAAAAATTCTGATTTCTTGCTCTAAAGTTCTTTTCTATGCTTTTCTATATAGTGGTACAGTAATTGGGAGATGATCGCCAACGTCGCTTAGGTCATCAATGAAAAGGTTGGTTGCTTTTGTCCTTGTTGGAAATATTTCTCGCCAAGTTCTGCAGCAAGTTTTACTAAATATTTTTCTAGTCTTATGTTATGAGGGACATTTTGGAAGTTTTTTTCTTCTTGTAAGTTTACCACATTGAAAAGTTATTGTTTCTAGGGCACATTCACTTCACTATATTACAAAACTATCGTTTACCAAACGTTCATAAACACTAATGTTCTTTTAATGTTTTAATTAATAGGCATTTGTTGTACACAGCCACTGTTTCAATATACTAATAGCACTTAAATTAACATTTTAAACTGTAAAATTTTAAACTGCAATAATATTAAAAATGAAATAAAGCAATACTAATTTTTTACTAATATTCGAAAATATCTAAATACTAAATTTTATACTTCACATCACTTTTACTAGTCTATACATTAGTGCAATGACAGAGATGACTGTTTGCTTTCTGAAGTGATGAAAATTGTTAACAATAATCATAAAACATAATAGTGATAAATTTCTGTAAATGAGAACTCCCAGTTTTAATTTACACTCGTTCAAACACCACACGCATACAATTAGAGCGATATATTTAACACATATAAAGTAAAAACACAGATAAATTATTGCTTCGGGGAAAGACTCCTTTTTTGACCCAACAGCGCACGGTTGCGCAAAGATGGGCAGAGTTGAGCTAAATATATTTTTTTCTCAGACGAAAGACTCCACAGAAGACCAACTGGCCATTTCTCCTGAAAGTCCCAAAAGTCATTCTTGCCAGCGAGTAGGTTTGGTTTTATTTGTTGTTCTACAATCATTTTTATGTACACTTTAGGCTAATTAAGCCGGGTGCTACAGTTTAACATGGATTCCAAACCATTAATAAACATCCATGCCACCGCCAGGATTCGGACTTGAAGCCGGTTGTACTAAGGGCCAGAGCTCTAACCAGTTGCCCATAAGGCCTCTTCCAGCGTGTAGGAGGAATAATGGTTATACTGATGTAATATTTTAAAATAATTTACAAATTAATGTTTTCAGTTTTGCTTGCTAGAATAATTGCTCATATTAATTCAAGAAGCATTGCTAGGACAAATTTACATACATTTATTCTCGTAATAACTACAAAAATATTACAAAATTTCGTTTGAATGCTTTAAATAAATGCATTTTTTAACATTAAATGATTGTTAAATTTCAGTGCAGTAAATACTTCTTGCATGTATTCTCAAGATGGAAAATCAAAACAAATATTGAAAATGCACAGATTTAAGTTGCATATTATGCATAAAGTTGCATATATTTAAGTTCGATAGCATTGATAATGTTTATTTTAAAATATTTCAATGATTAGAAAAGTTAGGCTACAAATGCAATCAAAAAATAAATATAATATCAGAAGGTGAATTCAGCAAGCAACAAAGGTTTGAAAATTCCTCGATCAAAAATTAATTGGATAACCAAGACAATTTTCATAAAACTGAACCGCGGATGCTTCAGAAATTATGCAGGGATTATAAGCATCATACTAAAAAGGATCATTAAAAATATTTCGTTGCTAACGATTCCAGAGTTTTGAAAACAGTATATTGCTAATTCCCAATTTTTACAAAGTGTGTAATACCAACTGTTTACGTAGTTAATCACTGAGTTAAATTTCAAATGATTTCGTCAATTTGTGCTAATAATGGGCTAGAAAAAGAACGCTTATGTTAGATTGCTTTCGTTAATGGACCTTAGGAATGAAGTGCCTCGTTATTTGTAATTAATTCACTTTTATGGGAAGTGCTCAAAGTACATCAGCGATTAAATGAATATTGGTTTATCGATACTAGCTGTTGTATGATGAACCTCTCGATACCGGAAAATATATAATGATAAACTACTTTAAATACTGGGTAACTAATAGTTTTTGCTTATAATGGAAAATATGATGTGCATATATTTTTATAAGATTGACTGATGAAAAACTGCATTAATTTAATTTATTTTTTAGGTAAATGAAGTTGTATACATTGCTAAAAGTAATCAATCCTGAAAAACTAAAAAAGATGCACTGAAAATAAGGTTGGTTTCAATATAAATATAAAAATATATTAAATTAACTTGTTATATATTATATTAGTTTTTTGCTTATAATGAAAAAATATGATGTGCATATTTTTTTTTAAAAAACACCTAATGAAAAAAACTGCATTTAATAAGTTTATTTTTTAGGGTAAATGATATATTTATATATGTACTTTCCGTTTATTTAATGAAACTTTTACTCTAATACATAAAATTATTGATGCACAAAATATATTTATCTATATATTCAAACAATAGTATATGAACCTTTAACATAGCATGTTTTATAACTAACTAAAATACGAATGAAAGGAATTTAGAATTAAAAATGGAAAAAATCAATACATATCTTTTTAAATGAAAATATTTCAATACATATCTTTAAATTCCTTGACTCAAAAATTTTAATTATCCAGTTCATTCAGGCTCCGATCAAATGATTTCAAACAAAACTAAATTATTTTAATGTGTTAATTGATGTACTAATTAAAATGTTTGTTATATTTGCATGAATAATTCAACAATGGTGCATACTACTAATAACTTTTATATAGTTCTATTACATTTTGAAAATCAACAATATAGAAATATTCCATAATGTTAATACATTCACAGAACAATGTACTTGATATTTACTCATTAATTTAATTAATATTGCATGGATTTAGGCAGATTTTTAAGAAAGGCTTTCATTAAAATTACAATATAAATTCTATATTAAATGTATAATGTATTAGTTAAAATTAGTTGAAAACCATAAATCATGAAAAAAACAGCTTATATTGAAGAAGAGATTGATATTATAATTATTTTAAAACACATTTTCAAAAGTAAAGAGCATTACATATTTACTTTTCTCACTAAGTTCCTTTTAATAATATATATATTTGGAATCTTATGTATTTTACCTAATAATTACAAACTTTGGATGTCGAATCCATCCAGAACGATAGAGAATGAATTTTTGTAGACGAGCAAGTTAACAGACATGATCGAGACGTGTTTCTGGCACTATCAATTTATCATTCATCCATGATCTTACCAAAACATTCATATCAACCTTAAATATTTAATTTTTTCACTAAGTTTATTTTTTAATAATATATATATTATTTTGAATCTTATGCATTCTGCCTAACAATCATAGAGTTTGGAATGTCGAATCCCTTGCAGAGTGATAGAGAATAAATTCTTGTAGACGAGTACAAGTTAGCAGACATGATCGAGACTTGTTTCTGGCACTATCGATTCATCACACATCCATTATCTTACCAAAACATTCGTATCAAGGTGGCCAATTAGACAGAACCGACGAATCCCCTACATTTTGCGATTAACCCTTAATTGCTGTCTCCCTATGGACGCATAAAATGATCTCGGGTCAGATTTCGCGAGTATATAGAACAAAAGGTAATTTCCAGATAAAACTGTGGGTTATTTTTCCATATAAAATATATTTATTTATTTTAATTTTATAAAAAAAAGATATATTTTGCAGTATTTGTTAAGCATAATATATTTGTATATTTGCAGTATTTGTTAAGTATAATATATTTGTATATTTGCAGTATTTTTAAGTATAATAATTTTTATAAAATTCTATTTTTCATTAAGTATAAGATTTTTGAAAGTGAAATACTTTGAAAAAAATATTTATACTATATAAATTATTTATTATTTAATATATATAAAAATATTATATTAAATATTTACAATTATTTTTAGTCATTATATGATAAAAATAATGTAAAAAAAATGATCAAAAAGAATTTTTATAATATAAATTAACTATTAAAATTGCTTGCCTAAATATTTATTTTTAATCTTGATTGATTGATAATTTTGAATTGGGAATTGATGTCTTCAAATGTAATGAAAGAAATTTAGCAAATAAATAATTTTTATAAAATTCCAAATTTTTATTTCTTTTTTTTTCTTTTTAGTTACATTAAAATGCCACCTTAGCAATCTTTGATGTTTTAGTTGCATATGTTTTATTATAATCATTTTATTTGTTACCTAGTGTTTTTTGACGTAAACTATATAATAGAAATATATATAAATCTAAAAAGTGGCCTGATATTACTGAAAACGTTTTATAGTATAATATAAATAAAATAATTACAATCAAACGTATTACCGGCTTGTGTTTAGAACACGTTATATGTTTATAATGTTATATATGCTTATAAGTTTTATATAAAATGCATTAACTATTAAAATTGTTTGCCATGGGGACTCGGTAACTAAAATATGTATATTTTAATAATTTCTATAATTTTGAATGTGAATTGATATCTTCAATTGTAATTAAAGAAATTTGGCGTCAAATAATTTTTATAAAATTACATTTTTTAGTATTTTAAAACCCTACTCCTTCTTCAATTTTGATAGTTTAGTTATATGTGTTTAATTATAATTATTAATAATTTTTAACTAGTGTTCTTTGACGAAAAATTTATAATATAAATATAAATATAAGAAATGTCTTGAGATTACTGGAAATTTTTTTATAGTTTAATAAAAATTAAATAATTACAATCGAACACAACACCGGCTTGTATTTAGAACATATTATATGTTTTATTTATGTTAAATATTTTATTCATAATAAAATAAGTTTTGCGTTTTTTTTGTATTCCACTTAATATACCGAACGTACTAATAAAAATCTAATGAAATTTAAAACAACTGAATAAATTTAACTGATTTAACCTTTGGGATAATAATTCAAAAAAGATATTCTGTTAAAAGAAATGTTCATTTTACAAATCATAATAAAAAACATTCGGAGGAAATTGGTAAACAAAAAAAATATATATAACATATATTCAAATGTATATATAAGTATAAATAAAATATATATCCATATACAAATATAATAAATTATATTATTGAATTTTTGAAAGCATGTCAAACATAATAGATGTTGGTATTCATAAAACTAATATTGAGCTTCACTCAATATATGTTATATGCATTTAGATTTATTCAGGCAGTTAGTCCAGTTATGTGAGAAATCTTGTGGGATCATTCAATACATTTAATCATATGTACATGATTTATTAACCAATACATCAAATATATATTTTTAAATAATAGAAAACTGAGAGAAATATGTAAAATTTACTATTTCAGATGGTTTTAAATACTTTAATAAATAAATTTAAATAATAATTTTAAATAATAGTTAAATTATTATTTAATTTAATAATTGTAAATAATACCAAACCAAGGAGTACATTCTAAAAACCTTTATGAATTATATAGGTGGAAATCAGATAAAGAAAAGAGCTGCAATTAATTGTTTTAAATTATATTAATTATATATGAAATTAATTCTGCAAGCAAAAATAAGAAAAGTTTAAACAATCAAACTGATTATTCATTGTCTTTATGAATCAAAAATTTCTAGTTATTTGTTAAATAAAGAAAGATTCTTTCTCGTAATTATTATGAAAATTCTCATTACTGTAATTTCAATAAGACGTCTCCTGATGATTCTTTTAATTCTCTCGCCATAAAATATATGTATGTGCACCTTAATCCGCTATTCAATATGTTCAATATTAGTCAAACATTCCCTGACAAGACGTAAAAATAAGTTTCGTATTCTTGGTCTTGAATATTTTCTGCATTTCTGAAGCTAACGGTAAGTTAAATAATAATATTGAATAATGGAAATTAACAGAGAATCGCTTTAAAAATGAGATAATTACTGAATGGTATGTGTAATTTAATAAATTAAAAAAATTATTATAATTAAATAAAATTATATAACATAAATGTTAATAAAAGCAGTACATGGATTGGCCATGAAAAATAAAAATTTAAAATCTATTAATAAATTTTTTAGCATCAATAAAGAATATACAAAAAGTTTAAGAAAATACATAAATATTATCAGTTTTAAAGCAATATTCTCTGTTGTCAATTAAAATATTAGGTAAAATAGTGGTTGCAAATTGAGAATTTAAGTTTTTAGTAGCAATAATTTTTAATGATTAGATTACAACTAATGCATCTTGATACCGCAAAATATAATGAAATACTTGTCACTGGAAAATACAATACAATACTTGCCACTTCAAAATACAATACTTACCACTGCAAAATACAATACTTACCACTGCAAAATACAATTCAATACTTGCCACTACAAAATACAATGCAATAATATTTGCCAATGCAAAATACAATACAATATTTGCCAATGCAAAATACAATACAATACTTGCCACTGAAATTGTAAAAAGTAGATAATTAAATAATTTATTTCAGATAATTAATCCTTGCTCAAAAATGCAATGATTTTTAATATTTTGATATTAATTTTGTTGCTCAAAAATGCAATCTTTCCCTTTATTTGAGAAAAATATTTATTGGTATTGAATACGGATTATATTTAAAATTATATTTTAATCTTTGTATTGAAATAATTTAAAACCCATAGAATTTGGTTAAAGTATTTGTCGGCTTATTTCACATTGTTCTTAATCAGAATAGTACAAAAAATTGTTCAAACATTATTTCCTCAGAAGTTATAAAGAAGATAAAATTAAGAACATAAAGAAATGCAACGCAATAAAAGGAAGTATAAATATTATTAATTATTAACAATTTAAAATCTATTAATAAATGTTTACGTAAATAAAGAATACACAAAAAGGTTTAAGAAAATACATCAATAAAACCAATTTTAAAGCAATTTTTCTACTTATTTTTCTCTTGCCTATTGAAAATATTTAATTTTTCACTAGCTGTATTTTTAATAATAAAATTAATGCATCTTGCAACAATAACTGTAAAAAAAAAGATATTTAAATCATTTATTTCACTTTTTTTTAAACTTTTTGCAGCTCAAAAAGGCAAACTTTTCCATTTATTTGAGCAAAATATTTATTCGTATTGAATACAGATTATATTCAAAATACATTTTAATCATTATATTGCAAATAATTTAAAACCCATAGAGTTTGGTTAAAGTATTTGCCGTTTATTTCATATCATTCTTAATCAAAGTAGTATAAACAATTTTCAAAGATTAATTCCAAAAGCTCACATTATTTCCCCACAGAAGTTATAAAAGAAGATAAAATTAAGAACATAAAAAAGCAATGCAACGCAATAAAACGAAGTATAAATATTTAAAGAAGGATAAACGCATTAAAAGAGAATCTCGTTTCCTTATGAGGCATTTAAAATATATATATAGATATAGACATACTTTAATTCAGAGAACAAAAACCACTCATGCGTGTTACGCCACAACAAAATATCGGTTCAAAGGAAACAAAAAGGTAGGCAATAACCATTACAATCACAAATAATTTATCACAATTTTAACGTTCCTGTAATGGAACCCAAAAAAAAAAGAAGAAACACGATTTTCTACTTACCTCATTAAGTTTACCGAAATTCTTTGCGAGTGACACATAAAATTCGTTCTAAGAGAAGTTAGTGCGATTAATAATCAAATATTTCCTAAAAGAGTCATTTTGGAGTGTGATTTACGTCATGGTAGTTTTTTTTTTTCTTTTAAAATGGCTATTACCCTTGATGTATAGGCAAAGTCAGCAATTATCGCTCGTTTTGGAAATATTATTAACCAGAATCCAAATACACGAGAGTTCAGGAATAACCGGGATCATTCAAAAGCTTTCTGAAGTCAAAATTGTATATTTTTATGTTTCAAGTACTCTTACTCAATGGATATTCTAAACTAGCTTCCTCAATTAACTGACATTCGAACTTTGTAAGTCGAGCAGCATTTTCAATGAATAATTTTTATAAGTTTTATATTTGCAACAATTTTGTTATTATTGAGTGCATTTAAACAGGTAAAAAATTAAAACCCTTGTTTATTTATATTTGTAAACATTTATTGGTTCTTGTTACAAAAATATTATTATTCCATTTTTGATTCAAAATTTAAAAATATATATACATTTAATTATTATTATCTTAATAACTTCAATATGCTTATTAGATATTACTATAACATATTATCTTTGAAGTTGTGAAATTTGTCCATAAAAATAAAATATTGGAAATGGCAAAAGCAATGCATGCCTAATTGAAATGGTAATAAAAACTGAGCAAAATATTTTAATTGAATAAGCAAATTCATAAATTTGATTAGACTTTTTCTATTTAAATTGAATTTTAAGTAAATATGTAACTTATAGTGATAATTTTTGTCAGTAATTATGAATTTCCTGTTTTGTAACGCTCGTATTACGAGCGATACTTCTTATATTTGAGTTGAAATTCGTGTCATTTATCTGTTTACATGGTTTATTTTTTTAATAATTCATACTTCGTTTTATTTTTATTTAATAATTATAATTATCATATTCTGTCGTTCAGTTATGTATTAACCATTCAACTATTGGTGTGAAAAAGTAAACAATGACACTGATTTAGTATGCTGAAAACTTAAACAATGCCATTTTCCTTACATTAACTCAGTAAAAAATATCTGTCAGCTATGACATGAAAAGTGGAAGACATGAAATTCAAAATCTAGAGTAATTTTGTACTTAGACTAACAGAAAAATAAATAGAACACACACAATAAAAAAATTAAATGAAAAGGTATTTATCGAATAAGTAGGTTTTGCACAGATTACTTGTCTGTCTAAGAGGTTTAAAGTACACATATTCCTTACTAAGGAATTTGACCTATCTTAACTGCAATGGCTACTTGGCATCATCTCATCATAATCAAACCAGATTATTAAAATGGTATTGAATGTGGTAAGTGTATCCTTTTTCAATGAGCATCTATTTAATATCTTGGGTCTCCATTAGAATATATAATGGTGGCAAATGATTTCCCCAAATCTGTCTACACATGTTCTATAGGATTTAAATAAGGGCAATACACTATCTTATCTAATGGTATTTTTACATTTATTAGATCTTAAATAACGAGAGTCCAACGTTGCATACAGTTTTCGTCCATAAAAAACGAAACCTAGTTTACTACTACAATATTATCTCTTATAATAGTTCCGTCAAAAATTCAGAATTCAGTCCAAACGTTTATCATAATTCTTCCCCACGCTAACACTTCAGGGCCAAAATAATATCTCCATACCTGCTGTTAGTGAAATAAAATTGTGTCTTTATCTATCTTCACATCATATGGAGCTGAGAATTGCTAGTGTTACTGAAAAAATTCTTATCTGTAAAGAAGACGTGACTCCTTGATGAGATGGTTAGTCTTTGCGTTCCTCACGTTAATCTAAACGGTACCGCGGATAGGTAGCTATCAATGGAATGGAGTGTTCATGACAATTTTATGAAGGTATCTGCAACAGTAAAATGTGATACTTGTTGTCCCACATTTGAGCAATATTTTCGATGACTGGTACCGATATCCTTTCGCCTGCAAAAAGGACATCTTAATAATGATCTTTTTCCAGATATTCTAATATGAATCCTTCATATTTAATTGGATGTTGTTCATTCATTGTACTGATCGAAACAAGTCTTTTTCTACAATTTTTGAATGTATGATTAAATGTTACATTGTTGCTTAAATTTTGTTTGTTAAGGTATTTTTAAAATATTGGGAAATAATTGCATAGTTTTTGTTCAAAAAATTGATAAACAGAATAATTTAATAAATTATTTTTAAATCAACTGAATTTCTTTTATAATAAAGATAATATTTTTTTTTTCATTTTGCATATTAAAAATATTATTTCTACATCATTATTTTATCTATCAAATATCCTTTATAATATCCTTTAAAATATAATAAACATATATATATGAATATGTAGGACTATATTTAGGAATATATTTATAGAATAGGAATATATAAAAATAATTTTCCAATACTCAGTTAAGATACTGAACCTTTTAAATTTGTGAATGCGTTAAAATAATTGTATTAAATTAAAATAAAACTTATAGGAAGCTTATATTTTTAATGTTTTACCTCGCATAATAATATGTTTCCTAAAAACAATACATTGGAAAAAAAATAAATTATGCAAAAAAAAAAAAAAAAAAAAAAAAAGGATAAATCTTTCAAAATACATGTAGTTAGTTTTACATTTAATACGTATTTTCAAAAAGTGCAACGCCTAATAAATTTTGTTATATTATAGTAAATATGTTTAAGAATTTTTTATTTATTTTATTACAATTCATGCAATATGAATTATTGAACAGCTATTCATTCAAAATGAATCTAATAAAGCATGGTTACATTTCATTCTCATCTAATATATGAAATAGAAATATGGCAAAAATGAGTACGTTTAAAATATATTTTTATAATATTTTAGTTTACTTTTATTTAAATATAAATTTTAATTATAGAAAAAAATTGAATCATAGTTTACAATTTTTTTCGAATGACAATGAAAGAAGAAAAAATAAATATATTTTTGCTTCTATATATATATTTAATTGATATTTCAATGATAAAAGTTAACAAAAAGAGTTAGCATTCAAATTTTTAAAAATTAACAAAAATTAAACTTCAAAAATAAATTAATATAAATTTTGTTAATCATTATATATATTTAATTTCCAGTCAAAATAAAATTTTAAAATGTATTTTTTTAAATTTTTATTTTAATAACGATATAAATTTAATGATACATTTTGATTCATTATATAAACAGAACACTCGTAAAAAGTTCTATTATAAAAAAGGAGATCAATTAAGTTTCAAATTATTGTTGAAATGAAAAACTAAATAAAATTATATAACCATTGATATCCATTATCTCAATTTTTTAACATTTACTGTTCTACAAGAACACTGATAGAAAGAAAGTGATAAAACTGCTGCAGTTTTAACAATTTTTGTGTATAAATAATTATTATTATAATTTAGTTAAAAATTTAAAAAAAAAAAATATACAATCATATTTTCCAAATAACAAATCTAAATACTTATTTTTCAGTAATGTTAAATAGATATATAAATTATTTATATGTCTTTAATTTACATATCAATTATCTTATTATAAAAATAATAGACATTATTTTATGATGTCTAATTATTGCTATTAGACAATTAATCAATTAATTAATAGACAAAAATTTCTGTAATAGCAATGTTTTCTATAATTAACGTCTATAAATCTAAAAAACAACATACAATTCAACATTTTCTGGATGAAATATTTGGCTTTAAACGTAACTCTCTTCGGATAATATAATCCGACAGTTAATTCATTTAGTGAAAATACCATTAATTTAAAATCGCATTTAATTCAAAACATCTATTAAAATAACTTTTAAATATTTAATGAAGAAATAGGTGCACATTAAATGGATTACTTATGCTTTTATGCGTATAAAATTCAGGTAATTACCTAATTAAATATCCAGCTAATGTTTAATTTTATCTAATTAGCTATCCAATTAAGGCTCTTAGGTATCACTTTACCTTTAACGATCATTGCACAACATTAAATGGGATTTATTATCAAAGCCCTTATTGTTACAGATAAAATTAATAATTCGTGATTGATTTAATGATGGTAATAAAATTTTGACATGATTTGTGTTATAAGTACTCTTAATAACATGGTATAAACTAATTAAAAATTGATTATGTAAAAGGCCGAAGCAAAGATGAAGAAATATTAATTAGTTTTTCTCTGTTTTTAAAATAATCGAAACAAGATTTAGGAATACAATTAATTTTCTTTAAAAACGGTGTTTCGTAAAAATACATTATTATCTTTTAATAGATTAATAATACTTGATTTAAATAACGAACTAATAAGTAGAAAATCTTTTTACTGTGACAAGAGAAACCTTTCAAAAATTTTTACGTATTAAGGTTCAATAATTAAATTCAGCAGAGTATTTAATTAAACATTTATATATGCTTGTTCTCTTATTTATCAGCTTATATCAAAAACTTAATTTGATTTGATGGCTATTGTGTTATAAAAATAAATACATAAATAAATTAAAGACAGGCATTTTCTATCAATCGTTTTTTTTCTGAGATAAAATTAATTTTGTTTCCTTCATACGTGACACATGAAAAGATCAAAGCAATATAATTTTTAATGATTTTAAAATCTTTTAGTGAAAATAATGTAGATGTGAAAGAAATGTATATTTTATTTATTAAAATCCTATTTAACATCATTTATTGAAAAAGGAGATAAATCAATAATTAAACACTCTATTAAAGATGTGTATCAATATTTATGCAAATATTATTTTTATTTGGAAGTTTCATAAGTTGATTTATTATTATTTTTCTGATTGTTTTTGTGTTTTTCAATATGTTAGAATTTCAACTATTTGAAAATCCTTCTCTAAAAAACGCATCATATAATTATGATTTCTATCTAAATCGATCTATAATTAATCTATCAATAGATTCTTTTTTTTATTGAAGTTCACGGAATCCTCCTGCAACACAAAGTAACGCACAGGCTTATAGAAGTTAGTAACAAACAAATCAATCACAAAATAACAAAAAAAGCAAAAAAAATGACAAAATATAGATTTCACATGACAACACAAATAATAAAATAAAATACACAAGAATAATGTTCATATAACAATATAAATAAATATAAACTAAAATAGAAAAATGGAAATAAAATAAAATATAAATAAAATAAATGAGAATAAAGAATTTAAAAAAATAAAATAAAAAGAGATTAAAGAAGGGGTTTAAAAATATAAAATTAAGAATAAACAAAATTACAAAAAAATTGTAAAAATTGTTTAAAAATCACAGGATATTTAAGAAAATATCGGTTAAAAAATGTGATAGACATCATATAATGTCAGCTTTTTTCAGCGATTAAATTGCTTACGGAAATAATAATCTTTCCATTAGAACTAAATTAAAACAATTAAAAAAGAAAAACCTTAATATCAAATCCTTGCTCTCAGCAGACTCATAATTACGTAGAGAAATAAATTAATCCCATGGCTAAAATTATTTTAAGCGCTAATTGCCTTAAAGAAAACACAATCGAAAAGTCCATAAAAATAAGTTTTCACATTTAACTATACAGGGATATAAGAAAAAAAACAATACCAAATACATTTATACATGATCATAGGCTTACCGTGAACCAAGTCTGTTCCACATCAATGGTGTGAATATTACTTTTAATGTCCATATGCTAAATAAACTGACAAATGAATTTCCCAAAGCCCATAAACAGTCTTAGAAAAGCTTTTCTCATTTAGACTAATTTTTATGGATAACCACCGAGCAATAAATGAAATCCTGGAAAAGAAATGAAGCGGTAATAAGACGTTTATAACCAGCAGGGCGTAATCTAGAGGAAGCTAAACTTTACTCCTACAAATAAAACGTCGTAAATATCCGTATAGCTTCCTCGCAAGATTGAAATTGCTTATTTAACCGAGGAACATTTGCATATTTTGAAAGAAAATTTCCTTTTCATAACTTGGATTTTTATTTATATCGCGTGTAATTCATTCGAAATGAAAAATTAGAACTGAGTTCGCAATTATAAATAATAAACCCAGATTTCACTATATCTTTTCTTAAGAAAAATTTAAATGAATATTTAAGTTGAGCATAACACTCATAATGAAGTCTTGGTTTCATAAAACTATTTATTTAGTTTGGATTTCAAATTCATTTAAATATATATTCAGCGTTGGACAAAATAAAATTATTCACGAGTCTTGAAAATACTTCTTTTGAAAGAATTCCTATTTTTTTTTTTGTTATATCTCAAAATTTAAAATGTGTAAAATGAATAAAAAATATAAATTTAATACATTTCTTGAGCCATAGTAATTTTTTTCTCTGTGTTCACATTTCGTAATGTTCAGAAGATTTCTAAATTGCATTTTTGCAGTACTAATATTGTAAAATATATATTAAAATTTTAGGTAAGATATAAAAACAGGGTTATTTAAATATATTTTCAAAATCGTACCTTTAAATTTTTTTCTAGAACATTCAAGTATAGAGCAGTTAAAAAATGTGAATTTTAAGAAAATATTAATACTCTAAAATTGGCTTTTAAAAATTCTACCTGGAAATAGAGAATCATAAAAAAATTATTGCTATGAAAAAAAACCCTTGGCCATTTGTCAATGTGATTTCAAAAGATCATCTAGACCAGTTCACGAATCTGAACTGTTTGCCTTAAATTTGCATATTCATACCATATAGCACATCTGATAATTCATTAAACAAAAATTCCAGTAATTTAATTTAATACAACTAATAAGAATCTTAAAACATAAAAAGATTCTCGGGGTACTAATACAAATTTTTATTATATTATTATAAATATATTAATAATAATATTAGTAATATTATTATAAAAATTCTTTCAAATATATTAATTAAAAAATAATTTATATCGCAGTATTCCATTTTTCCTCCTCTTCAGAGATTAAATTGCTTATGGAAATAATGATCTTTCCATTAGAATTAAATTAAAACAATTACAAAATAAACCTTAATATAAAATCCCTCCTCTTAGCAGACTTATAATTACCTAGAAAATTAAATCATTCCCCTGGCGAAAATTATTTTACGCGCTAATTGCTTTTAAAGAAAACACAATCGAAAAGTTCATAAAAATAAGTTTTCACATTTAATTATACAGGGATATAAGAAAAGAAACAAACCCCAAATACATATACTACACATGATTATAGGCTTCTCCTGCACCAAGTCCTGTTCCACATCAATGATGTGGATATTACTAATGTCCATATGCTTAACAAACTGACAAATGAATTTCCGCATAGCTCATAAACAGTCTTAGAAAAGCTTTTATCATTTAGGCTAATTTTTATGGATTACCACCGAGCAATAAATAAAATAATGGAAAAGAAATGAAGCGGTAATAAGACGTTTATAACCAGCAGGAGGGCGTAATCTAGCGGAAGCTAAACTTTACTCAACGTATAAAGCGTCGTAAATATCCGTATAACTTCTTGGCAAGATTGAAATTGCTTATTTAACCGGGGGGACATTTGCATATTTTGAAAAGAAAATTTTCTTTCCATAACTTGGATTTTTATTTATATCGCGTGTAATTCATTTCAAATGAAAAATTAGAGCTGGGTGTGCAAAGATAAACAATAAGCCCAGTTCGTTATAAATTTTTCATAAGAAAGATTTAAATGAATATTTAAGCGGAGCGTTAGAACTCACATAATGAAGTCTTGGTTTCATAAAACTTTTTATTTAGGTTGAATTTAGTATTGACTTAAATATTTATTCATCATTCTGCAAAATAAAATTTCTTTCTGAATCTTGAAAATACATCTTTTGAAGGAATTCATAATTTTTTGTTATATTTTCAACATTTAAATTGTGTAAAATAAATAAAAAATAAAAATATACAAAATATTTCTTGAGCTATAGTTATTTTTTTTTTTCTGTATTCACATTTCTTAATCTTTAGTAGATTTCTAAATTACATTTTCACAGTACTAATATAGAAAAAATATATAAATTAAAATTTTACGCAAGATAATAAAACACTGTTATTTAAATATATTTTCATAAATCGTATCTTTGACATTTGTTTAGAATGTACAAGCACATAACAGTTAAAATATGTGAATAGCAACATAGAAATTTAAGATATTTTAATATATTCACATTAAAAAAACCTTGTTGTATAAATGCAGCAATCTCTCTCTTTTTATTAATTGAATTTCAGTATATTAAAACTTAATTAACTCAAAAAAAATAATCTTATTAAAATTTTGCCGTAAAGAGAACTTAAAAAATCATGCTACAAGAAATTCCTTGCCAATTGTAAATATGATTTCAAAAGATCATCTAGTCCATTACATGAAAGAATAGTCTCAACTGCTTACTTTAGATTTGCATATTCATAACGTATAATATCTCTGTTTATTAATTAAACAAAAAAAATAATGGATTAAATTAAGCAAATATTTAATTTTAATATATAAAATCGATATTTTTATGAAGTTTATTATTTTTTAAAAGATAATTTAATTTTATTAAAAAAATAATTTCTATCGCAATATTGGTTTTTTTCCACCTTTTCAGTGATTGAATTTCTTATGGAAATAATGATCTTGCCATTAGAACTGAATTAAAACAATTAAAAAAAACCATAATATCAAAGCCAGACTTATAATTACCTAGAAAAATAAATGAATCCCTTGGCGAAAATTATTTTAAACGCTAATTGCTTTAAAGAAAACACAATCGAAAAATTCAAAAATAAGTTTTCACATATAATTATACCAGGATATTAAATAAAAAAACAATCCCCAAATACATTTACACATGATCATAGGCTTTCCATGAATCCAAGTCCTGTTCCACATGAATGATGTGGATATTACTTTTAATGTCCATTTGCTTAACAAACTGACAAATGAATTTCCGCATAGCTCATAAACAGTCTTAGAAAAGCTTTTCTCATTTAGGCTAATTTTTATGGATAACCACCAGGCAGTAAATGAAATCCTGGAAAAGAAATGAAGCGGTAATAAGACGTTTATAACCATCAGGGCGCAATCTAGCGGAAGCTAAACTTTACTCAACGAATAAAACGTCGTAAATATCCGTATAGCTTCCTCGCAAGATTGAAATTGCTTATTTAAACGGGGGACATTTGCATATTTTGAAAAGAAAATATCCTTTTCATAACTTGGATTTTTTATTTCTACCACCTTTAATTCATTCGAAATGAAAAATTAGAACTGAGTTCGCAATTATAAATAATAAACCCAGATTTCTCTATATCTTTTCTAAGAAATATTTAAATGAATATTTAAGCTGAGCGTAGCACTCACATAATGAAGTCTTGGTTTCATAAAACTATTTATTTAGGTTGGATTTCAAATTGATTTAAATATATATTCAGCGTTGAACAAAAAAATTATTCCTGAGTCTTGAAAATACTTCTTTTGCAAGAATTCCTATTTTTGTTATATCTTCAGAATTTAAATTGTGTAAAATGAATAAAAAATATAAAAGTACAAAATATTTCTTGAGCTTTAGTTATTTGTTTTCTCTGTATTCCCATTTCTTAATCTTTAGAAGATTTCTCAATTACATTTTCGCAGTACTAATATAAAAAAATATATAAATTAAAATTTTAGGTTAGATATAAAAACACGGCTATTTAAATATATTTTCACAAAACCTATCTGTAAAATTTTTCTAGAATAATCAAAAGAATAGAACAGCTAAAAAATGATTAGCATCATAGAATTTTAAGATATTTTTAATATATATATTTTAAAAAAGCCTGTGGTCTAAATACAACATTCTCTACCTTTTTATTAATTGTATTTCAGTATATTAAAAATTAATTTACTCTAAAATATTCTTATTAAAATTCTACCTAGAAACAGAGAAACATAAAAAAAAACTATGCTGCAAAAAAACCTTGGGCATTTGTAAATATGATTTCAAAAAAGATCATCTAGATCAATGCGCGAATCTGTACTGTTTACATCAGATTTGCATATTCATAGCATATAACACATCTGTTAATTCATTTTACAAAATGTTCCAGTACATGAATTTACTAAAACAAATAATTAATTTTAATATATAAAATGATTCCCTAGATGCTATTTATTTTTATTAAGTTTATTATTATATTTTGTTTTTGTCAAATAATTTAATTTCATTAAAAAATAATTTCTATTGGAATATTGGATTTTTTTCACATTTTCAGCGACTAAATTTTTTTGTAAATAATGATCTTTCCATTAGAACGGAATTAAAATAATTAAAAAAAAAAACCTCAATATCAAAGCCAGACTTATACTTACCTAGAAAAATAAATGAATCCCTTGGCGAAAATTATTTAAAGCGCTAATTGCTTTAAAGCAAACACAATCAAAAAAAGTTCATAAAAATAAGTTTTCACATTTAATTATACAAGGATATAATAAAAAAAAAACAATCCAAAAATACATTTACACATGATCATAGGTTTTCCCTGAACCAAGTCCTGTTCCACATCAATGATGTGGATATTGCTTTAATGTCCATATGCTTAACAAACTGACAAATGAATTTTCGCATAGCTCATAAACAGTCTTAGAAATGCTTTCCTCATTTAGGCTAATTTTTATGGCTAACCACCAAGCAATAAATGAAATCCTGGAAGAAATGAAGCGGTAATAAGACGTTTATAACCAGCAGGATGTAATCTAGCGGAAGCTAAACTTTATTTCAACGAATAAAACGTCGTAAATATCCGTATAGCTCCTCGCAAGATTCAAATTGCTTATTTAACCGGGGGACATTTGCATATTTTGAAAAGAAGATTTCCTTTTCATAACTTAGATTTTTTTTATTTCTACCACCTTTAATTCATTCGAAATGAAAAAAATTAGAACTGAGTTTGCAATTATAAATAATAAACCTAGTCCTCTATTTATTTTCAAAGAAAGATTTAAATGAATATTTAAGCTGAGGTTACAGCTCACATAATGAAGTCTTGGTTTCATAAACTTTTTATTTAGGTTGAATTAAATATTGATTTAAATATATATTAATTATTCTGCAAAATAAAATTTCTTCCTGAATCTTGAAAATACTTATTTTGAAATAATTATTTTTTTTCGTTAGAACTTTAAAATTTAAAATCTGTAAAACGAATAAAAATATAAATTTACAAAATATTTCTTGAGCTATAGTTATTTTTTTCTCTGTATTCACATTTTTTAATCTTTAGAATATTTCTGAATTACATTTTCGCAGTACTAATATAAAAATATATATAAATTGAAATTTTAGGTAAGATATAAAAACACGGTTATTTAAATATATTTTCATTAAGCTTATCTTTAAAATTTTTCTAGAATGTTCAAGAATAAAGCAGCTAAAAATGTGATTAGCATGATAGAATTTGAAGATATTTTTAATGCAATCACTTTTAAAAAAGCAGGTGTACTAAATGGAGCCTTCTCTATCGTTATATTAATTGAATTTCAGTATATTAAATCTTAATTTACTCTAAAAATAGTTTTATTAAAATTCTACTGTAAAGAGAAACGTAAAAAGAAATCTTACTATAATAAAATCACTAGGCATCTGTAAAGTATGATTTAAAAAAGACCATATAGTCCATTACGTATATAGTCTCAGACTGTTTGCCTTAATTGCACATTCATACTGTATAATACTTCTGTTAATTCATTAAACAAAAAAGTTCCAGTAAAATGATTTAATAAAACAAATAATTAATTTTAAAATGATTTAATAAAACAAATAATTATCTATTTTTATATAAATGATATTTTTATTAGTTTATAATTTCTTTTTTAAATAATAATTTTATTTTATTAAAAAATAATTTCTATCGCAATATTCCATTTTTTTTTTCACCTTTTCAGTGATTAAATTGCTAATGGAAATAATGATCTTTCCATTAGAATTAAATTAAAACAATTAAAAATTCCTTAATCACAAAGCCAGACTTATAATTACCTACAAAAATAAATGAATACCCTGGCGAAAATTATTTAAAGCGCTAATTGCTTTAAAAGATAACACAATCAAAAAGGTTCATAAAATGAAAGTTTTACATTTAATTATACAAGGATATAATAAAAAAACAATCCCAAATACATTTACTACACATCATTATAGGCTTTTTCTGAACCAAGTCCTGTTCCACATCAATGATGTGGATATTGCTTTTTAATGTCCATATGTAACAAACTGACAAATGAATTTCCGCATAGCTCATAAACAGTCTTAGAAATGCTTTCCCATTTAGGCTAATTTTTATGGATAACCACCAAGCAATAAATGAAATCCTGGAAAAGAAATGAAGCGGTAATAAGATGTTTATAACCAGCAGGACGTAATCTAGCGGAAGCTAAACTTTACTCAACGAATAAAATGTCGTAAATATCCGTATAGCTCCTCGCAAGATTGAAATTGCTTATTTAACCGGGGGACATTTGCATATTTTGAAAAGAAAATATCCTTTTCAAACTTGGATTTTTTATTTTTATCACGTTTAATTCATTCGAAATGAAAAAAATTAGAACTGAGTTAGCAATTATAAATAATAAACCTTTCCACTATATATTTTTCAAAAAAAGATTTAAATGAATATTTAAGCTGAGCGTTACAGCTCACATAATGAAGTCCTGGTTTCATAAAACTTTTTATTTAGGTTGAATTTCAAATTGATTTAAATATATATTCAGATTCTGCAAATAAAATTTTTCCTAAATCTTGAAAATACTTATTTTGAAATAATTATTATTTTCGTTATAACTTTAAAATTTAAATTCTGTAAAATGAATAAAAAATATAAATATACAAAAATATTTCTTGATCTATAGTTATTTTCTCTGTATTCACATTTCTTATTCTTTAGAATATTTCTAAATTACATTTTCGCAGTACTAATATAAAAATATATAAATTAAAATTTTAGGTAAGATATAAAAACACGGTTATTTAAATATATTTTCATTAATCTTATCTTTAAAATTTTTCTACAATGTTCAAGAATAGAGCAGCTAAAAATGTGATTAGCATCATAGAATTTTTTAATTCAATCACTTTAAAAAGCAGGTGTACTAAATGTAGCCTTCTCTATCATTATATTAATTGAATTTCAGTACATTAAATCTTAATTTTCTCTAAAAATTGTTTTATTAAAATTCTACTGTAAAAGAGAAACGTAAAAAAATCTTGCTATAAAAAATCAATGGGCATCTGTAAGATGATTTAAAAAAGACCATAACGTATATAGTCTCAACTGTTTGCCTTAGAATTGCACATTCATACTGTATACTGCTTCTGTTAATTCATTGAACAAAGAATCCATTAAAAATGATTTAATAAAACAAACGATTAATTTTAATATATAAAATAATATTTAAGTTTATTTTTAAACAATAATTTACTTTTATTGAAAAAATAATTTCTATCGCAGTATGTCATTTTTTCACCATTTCAGCGATTAAATTGCTAATGGAAATAATGATCTTTCCATTAGAATTAAGTTAAAACAATTAAACCATTCCTTAATATCAAAGCCAGACTTATAATTACCAACAAAAATAAATGAATACCCTGGCGAAAAATTATTTTAAACGCTAATTGCTTTAAAAAGAAAACACAATCGAAAAGTTCATAAAAATAAGTTTTTACATTTAATTATACAGGGATATAAAAAAAAATCAGTCTCCAAATACATTTACTACACATGATCATAGGTTTTCCCTGAACCAAGTCCTGTTCCACATCAATGATATGGATATTGCTTTTAATGTCCATATGCTAACAACTGACAAATGAATTTCTGCATATCTCATAAACAGTCTTAGAAAAGCTTTTCTCATTTAGGCTAATTTTTTATGGATAACCACCAGGCAATAAATGAAATCCTGGAAAAGAAATGAAGCGGTAATAAGACGTTTATAACCAGCAGGGCGTAATCTAGCGGAAGCTAAACTTTTATTCCAACGAATAAAACGTCGTAAATATCCGTATAGCTTCCTCGCAAGATTGAAATTGCTTATTTAACCGGGGGACATTTGCATATTTTGAAAAGAAAATTTCCATTCCATAACTTGGATTTTTTTTTTTTTATTTATATCACTTTAATTCATTCGAAATGAAAAATTAGAACTGAGTTTGCAATTATAAATAATAAACCCAGTTTTCACTATATAATTTCATAAGAAAGATTGCAATGAATATTTAAGCTGAACGTAGCACTCACATAATGAAGTCTTGGTTTCATAAAAGTTCTTTATTTAGTTGGATTTCAAATTGATTTAAATATATATTCCTCATTCTACAAAATAAAATTATACCTGAGTCTTGAAAATATTTCTTTTAAAAGAATTATTATTTTTGTTATAACATTAAAATTTAAATTGTGTGAAAGGAATAAAAAATATAAAATTTAAAATATTTCTTGAGCTGTAGTTATTTTTTTCTCTGTATTCACATTTTTAATCTTTAAAAAAGATTCTAAATTTCATTTTACAGTTATAAAATAATAAAATATATATATTAAAATTTTAGATAACATATAAAAACACAGTTATTTAAATATATTTTCATAAAACTTATCTTTAAAATTTTTCAGAATGTTCAAGAATATAGCTGCTAAAAATGTGATTAAAAGTATTTTAAAAGATAATGCTAATCTATTCACTTTAAAAAGCATGTGGGCCTGAATGCAGCATTCTCTGTCTTTTATTATTTCAATTTCAGTATAAAAAAACTTAATTTACTCTAAAATAGTCATTAAAATTCTACCATAAAACATAAAAAAAAAAATCTCTTTGTGCATTGGTAAATATGTTTTCAAAAGATCATCTAGTCCAACAATAAAATAAGAGTCTTAAACAGTTTACCTTAGATTTGCACATTTATACCGTTATACCTCATCTGTTAATTCATTAAACAAAAAGTCCAGTAAATTAATTTTCTAAAAGAAATAATTAATTTTAATATATAAAATGATTTCAATTTTAGTTATTTTGATCAAGTTTATAAATATATTTTTTAAAAATAATTTAATTTCACTAAAAAATAATTTCTATCGCAGTATGTCATTTTTTTTTCACTTTTCAGCGATTAAATTGTTTATGAAATAATTATTTTTCCATTAGAATTAAATTAAAACAAGCATTAAAAAAGCTTAATATCAAAGCCAGACTTATAATTACCTAGAAAAATAAATGGAAGTCCCCTTGGTGAAAATTATTTTAAGCGCTAATTGCTTTAAAGAAAACACAATCGAAAAGTTCATAAAAATAAGTTTTCGCATTTAATTATACAGGGATATAAAAAAAAAAATCCCCAAATACATTTACTACACATGATCATAGGTTTTAACTGAACCAAGTCGTGTTCCACATCAATGATGTGAATATTACTTTTAATATCCATATGCTTAACAAACTGACAAATGAATTTCCGAATAGCTCATAAACAGTCTTAGAGAATCTTTTCTCATTTAGGCTAATTTTTATGGATAACCACCGAGCGATAAATGAAATCCTGGAAAAGAAATGAAGCGGTAATAAGACGTTTATAACCAGCAGGGCGTAATGTAGAGGAAGCTAAACTTTACTCAACGAATAAAACGTCGTAAATATCCGTATAGCTTCCTCGCAAGATTGAAATTGCTTATTTAACCGGGGGACATTTGCATATTTTGAAAAGAAAATTTCCTTTCCATAACTTAGATTTTTTTTATTTATATCACGTTTAATTCATTTCAAATGAAAATTTAGAACTGAATTTGCAATAAACCCGGCAATAAAATAAAATAATAACCCGGTCCACTATATATTTTTGTAAGAAAGATTTAAATGAATATTTAAGCTGAGTGTAATGGTCCCATACTCAAGTCTTGCGTTCATAAAGCTCTTGATTTAGGTTGAATTTCAAATTTTAAATATGTATTCATCAAAATAAATATATTCTACAAAATAAAATTTCTTCCTTTATCTTGAAAATACTTCTTTTGAAATAATCCTTTTTTTTTTTTTGTTATAACTTTAAGATTTAAGTAGTGTAAAATGAATAAAAAATATAAATTTAAAATATCTAATGTGCAAAAAATATTTCTTAAGCTGCAGTTATTTTTTCTCTGTAGTCACATTTCTGAATCTTTAGAAGATTTCTAAATTGAATTTTCACAGTTCTAAAATAGAAAAATGTATAAAATAAATTTTTTTGTTAGATATAAAACAGGCTTATTAAAATTACAAAAAATATTAATTTAATAATTTTTTTTAAAGCATTTATTTTCCTGAGACATTGCATTCGTTTCTACAAAATATTAGTTTTAATTTTCCTACAGTAATATATTTTTCATAAATCCTACAGAAGTAAATAGTGTACCATAAAATAAATAAATAATTGAGGAGTTTTTATAAAATCTATATTCTTTTTACCTCAGATCATTTATGAATTTTTACCTATATCTAATTCGAAATGATAATTTATCAGTCAACAAAAAAACCAAAAACAACAGAATATCATTAGCTTACATAAAAAGTTCGTTTTATTTAATTTTTATACTATTACTTTTTATTTTAAATTAAATTCGCCACTTTTTCTCACATATTATCATCACCATTAGTTATAAATAAAATAAAATTATTGGCAAGAAAAACAATAATCTAAATTAAAATTAATTAAATTATTAAAAAAAGAAGTTATAAAAACTAGTTATAAAAAAAGGGTTATTAAAGTTACAAAAAAAAAAAAAACCTAATTTCATAAAATTTTTAAACTTTTATTAAAAATTTTTATTTTTTATTGCGGAGACATTGTATTTGTTTCTTCAAAAATGCCTTTTAATGCCATAGTTGAAATAAAGTAAACAAATTAATAGATAATTCATTTTTTAAAATGAAATAAGACATTGTTAAGCCTTAAAATTGTATTTAACAGCAGCTAAATGTATAGAAATTCAATGAAAATTGAAATAATCAATTAATATAAAGGGTTTAGTTTTCACATAAATTAAATGTCTCATGTTAATAAAAATCACCAGTAAAATGAGGTGATAAATTTAGGCTGTTAATTATTTCTTTCAAATAAATACATTTTCTCCAGATTTTCTAATATGTTGCAATTTTCTCAATCACAGATACATACTTACAAAGCAAAGATTACTGAAAATTAGGAAATCAAATAACATTCCATGTTAATTCTTCTCTGAAATACGAAACAATTTAACTTCCATTTGAATAATTAATGATATGTGTATCTAGGAATAAGTTTATCTTCGAATTATTCATGTACAAATAAATTAATTTATTATGCTGAATACAGTGAACCTAGTGTAGTTCTTTCTAGAACTTAAACCAAGGTTTATATTTGGAATGTTCACATCCAGATTATTTATCCTCCTTCTCAATTCTCTAATTATTTCATTCAATTACTGTAGAATTAGTTAAGCAAATAATCACCCAATTGATCCTGTTATTGCAAAGCTTGCATTCGATTGACAAATATTTTCTCGAATTTCTATGGTATAATTAATAGAAAATATATTCTGCCAATGTTTCAACAGATACTTTGTAATTTCTCAAACAATAATTACACTGCCTACATAGAAATTTTAACGACATCATTCTTTTAATAAAAATAGTTATGCATTAAATTAAATGTCAACATGTATATAGATATATATATATATATACCCTAAAAATTTTTTTTTTTTCCAAGTAAAATAACGTGATATAAGTTGGATATAAATTATCTGTATTCATGCAAGTTATATAAATGCTTTCATAAAAATTTAATAAAGCATATATTCTAAAATTTGAAGTAAGAATTAAATTATAAGTACTTACTAGCTCTCCGGCACTACAGTCCATGTTGGATCATGATCGTTTACCTACTGGCAGATTCTGAAACAGGAGATGTTTTCTTTTTAATAGGTAGATTGTCAGTCCTACGCATAACGCTTTACAGTCATATTATACCGTGACATACGGTTTAAATTAGAATTAACTTATAATGTACATAAAACACAAAATTGGAGCTCCACGTATTATGCACCAGCTATTTGAAAAATTTGAAGCAATTTGTTTGATACTTTGCAATCCATTTATTGATTATTGGTGATTTTATTTGAACTTTAATGATAATCAAATACCTTATTAAATTATTAAAAAATTATCAGTGGATATGTTATGGAATTAGATATTATTAGAGACCAGACCGGATTACATTATGGAATCCATATAGATTGATAGTGCGATTTTTAGTACATGTTAATATGTCAAATAAATTATTGTCATCAATTAATCACGAAGTAATTCTTTGTATAATAGCAATAAATTTAAGAAAGGAAAATAAATATTTGAACTGATAATTTTCTTAGTATTAAATTAGAGTTTTGTAATTTTCCTCATATTTTAAAAAACATAATTTAACACACTTTTTTTAGGGTTTCTTTCATAGATTCATGTTTTTTATTATTTTTGAAAATTCATTTCTTTCTTTAATAACATTGTTCTACAATATAAATGTGATTAATGGTGAAAAAAATTGCGCACATATTTTTATGCAATTTTCCAGTTACAGTTCGAATTGTTATTATTTTTACACGACAATTAAATTAAGTTACGGAGTTTTAAATTAGAACCTCAATGAAGATTAGAAGATAGACAGTATGCAAGATTTGCAATAATGTATTAGAAATAAATATAAAATGAAGTATTGATAATAATCATAACCAGTTATTAATAAGAAAATTACTTTTAAATAAAATATATTACATTATACAATGCATTTATCTGGTGTTCATTTTTAATACTAATATTATCTTTTGCATAATTATCATTTTTAATTGACATGTTTAGAATATGTACAAGTTTTTGCAACAATTCATTAGCGATATATAGAAGATTGGTATTGGTAAGATATTGGTATTGGTAATAATAACAAATTATTAATAAAAATTAATAACTTTTAAATAAAAAAAATATTAGTTTAATTTGTGTTTTTATTTGCTGATTATTATTTATTAATTCTCTTATTATTTTCAGCACAAATATCATTTTTAATTTACAGTTTTAGAATATGTACAAGATTTGCAAAATGAAGTATTGATAATAAACATAACAAATTATTAATAAAAATTAAATTAAAAAAAAATGATTACATTATACAATGCTTTTATCTGCTATTTATTTTTAACACTATTACTATCTTCAGTATAATAACCATTTTTTTAATTTCCAGCCGTCCCCCTAACTTCAGACAGTACGACTTTCGTAACCTGTGAGTAAATTATGGCTGATAGAATACATCTGCGTAAGAGATGGTTCCGTGCTTTATTAAGTCAAGGTTTTGGGCAAGAGAGGCTCCCCTTAATTGTTACGCAGGCGCCGAATCTACGCGCTCAAAACGCCGTAAAATTTTAATTGCTCAAGCTTCCCCAGTAATGGGTTATTTTTGGACTATCGGTGTGGATAAGACATTTATTTGCATGTCCCTCGTACACATTCGGCTTGAAAGATACGAATGGATGATTGGACCAGGAGAGACAGTCTCTTTCAGCTGAAATTGTGTTACCACAGAAGAATGGGAATTTCTCGTCGCAGCATTAAAACCTTCATGGTTGTTATGTTCCAGAACAAAGTTGTGTTCTTCAGTTTTATTTCATAGTCAGTAAATTAGTATAAAAAGTGTTGCTTTATATCTAAAATAATCAAGTATATAATAATCATTGTACAGAGGTATCATAGTACAATTTCAATTTTGTAACTAATAACAAAATTGAAAATCGAATTACTTATAACATCAATTTCATTTTTGTGAATAATTTCAACAGTTATTTTCGTACTCGCATGTATTTACTTTCAATAATCTTCAGAAGAATGTAGAACATTCAGTTATTTAAAATAGAAACTTAACTCCATGTTATGAATTATTATATTATTTTATCTTTGTTATTATTAAGAGCAATGGGGGCACGTTTATTTTGTTTAATTATATTTGATTCCATTTCTCAAATTACATGATAATTTAGAAATTACAAGTATCAGAAAAAAATAATTAACACAGTTATTCGTTAGGTACTTTATGCATATTGCTTTTATTTAAAAATATGTATTATAAAAATATTTTAATTCGACTTACTTTGGACTATCGGTGTCGTTACATAAAACATAAAACAATTTTATATATGCATTTGAGTATACATTTGATTTGATATACATTTTGATTTGATATGCATTTACATTTGATATATATTTGAGTACATACACATTCGGGTTGAAAGATACGAATTTATGATTGGACCAGCAGAGACAGTCTCTTTCAAGTGAAATTGTGTTACCGCAGAAGAATGGGAATTTCTAGTCGCAGTATTAAAACATTCATGGCTGTTAGGTTCCGGAACAAAGTTGTGTTCTTCAGCAAATTAGGTTTCATTTCATAATCAATAAATTAGCGTATTTTAAATTTAAAACAATTATTTTTTAATGGAATATATAATAATCATTGTTCAGAAGTGTTCTACATTTAACTTTTCTGTACATAAAACATCAATTTTATTTTTAAAATAATAAAAGAGTTGTTTTCTACAGGAATTTAAGTTTTAGCTCATAGTTGAACTATCAGTGTGGAAATTGTGTTACCAGAGTAGAATGGGAATTTCTCGTCGTGGCATTAAAACATTCATGGTTGTTATGTTCCTGAACAAAGTTGTGTTCTTCAGTTTTATTTCATAGTCAATAAATTAATGTGTTTTAAATATAAAACAACACTTTTTAATCAAATATATAATAATCATCGTTCAGAAGAAATCTAAATTTCATTTTTCCTTTACTTAGAACATCAATTTCATTTAGGGAATCATTTAAACAGTTTCAACGAATTTCTCGTTCTGGTATTAAAACATTCATGTTTGTTTGATCCCGAAACAAAATTGTGTTCTTCAGCAAATTAAGTTTAATTCATAGTCCATAAATTAGTGTATTTTAGATATAAAGCAACACATTTTAAAAATCTAATATGTAATAATTATTGTTCAGAGGCATATTTTTATTATACATATTTTTCCTCTACATACTATAATATTTGGAAAATACATGAAACATGATATTGGTGATTTGGATATACAGAACATGGAACATGTTATCGATGATTTTAATTTGCAATCAGCTACTGATTTATAAAACAGTTAAACCTACACACAATTGAGTGATGCACTTATGTAATGTTTGGGTACTTGATCATTTTGCAACTCGTTCATTTTGTTCCACTTTTACTGCATCGAGTTTCAACTGAAATAAATGAAAAAAAAAAAAACAAAACAGGCTTACAAAAAATTTCCTGCACAAAAATGGTCTCTTCTACAAGCATTTAATTAAATTTGATGCTAAATATGATATACTTCGATTAAGTGTATTTTAAATATAAAAAAAAACTATTTTAATCAAATATGTAATAATCATTGTTCAGAGGCCTATATTGCACAAACCTACTTACATTTCATTCAGAGGACTACATTACATTGATTGTTCAATCTACATTTTATTTTTCTTCTACATATAACAAAAATTTCTATTTTGTAAACAATAACAAAATTGTGTTCTACAGGGATTTAAATTTTATTTGATAGTCAATAATTTAGTGTATTTTAAATATAAAACAACACTTTTTAATCAAATATATAATAATAATTGTTCAGAAGCAGTCTACATTTTATTTGTCCTCTACATATAACAAAAATTTCAATTTTGTAAATAATAACAAAATTGTGTTCTACAGGAATTTAAGTGTTAGTCATAGTCAGTAAATTAGTGTATCTGAAATATAAGACAGCACTTTTAAGCAAATATGTAATAATCGTTGATAAGATGTATCCTACATTTATTTTTTCCTTTACTTATAACACCGATTTCATTTTACGAATAATTTCAACAGTTATTTTTCTTGCTCGCATGTGTTTACTTTTAATAAATTCCCATCAGAATGTAGTACATTTAGATATTTAAAATGGCAACGTAATTCCATGTTATAAATTACTATATTATTTTATCTTTGGTATTATGAGCAAGTACGGACACGTTTATTTCTTTCAAATATATTTGATTCCATTTCTCAAATTGCGAGAGAATTTAGAAAATACTGTATCAGAAATGATTACTTACACTGCGATTCGTGAGACTTTTTATTCATATTGCATTTTATTTTAAAAATAAATTAAAATTATGTATTATAAAAATATTTTAAATGGAACTATGATATTTGTATAGATTTAATTTTACTATTCAAAGTATTATGAATAATAAAAGCAGTTAAAAGGATAAAATTTTGATACATTTTTCAAATAAAATTTAAATTAAAGTATTAAATGATAACTTGAAAACATTTTAATTCTTAAAATTAGATATTATAGCTATATTTGCTAAACATTTTGTTGAATATGTTGAAATATTTTTATAACTTCATCATGTGTAGAATATAATAATTGAGTTAATCTTAATCCGCTTAATTAATATTAAGCTAATTAATATAAGCTTTTTCCAAGGATCCTTTATTTTTATTTTTCCAATTAATAGGAGCTTAATTAATATAAGGTTTTTCCAAGTTTTATAATTTGTACTCCTTATATTTTTATGTTGCAAAGCTAAAATCTGCTTACAACAATCATTAGCAATAAAATTAATTTATTTTACAGTAACAATTAGCTGTATGTTTTATAATAATTTTATATAATTACTAAAATATAAATTTTATCACAATTTTGTGTCTAAAAGCTGGAAAAAAAATGATGAATAATATTACAAATTGGATGCGAATTGCATTTTTAAAAAAAAAATTAAGTAATTCAAATCATTTTCAATGAATAGTATTGAAAATACCTGAATTCCTTAAAATTTTATTTTAGTATTTCTTTAAACTGCTTAATTACAATATTTCTTCATAGATTATTGATTAAAAAATATGTTACATAAAGTTACAGTTGCGTATACAATTAATTCTTTTGTAACATTATTTTTCAGTTAATTGAAAATAATTAAAATAACTTTGTATAACATTAGAGACAATTTATAAATAACGTATCCATATTAGCATCATTATTGTTTTCCGATAAAAAGAAAATAATTACTTTGATATAATTATAAGTAGAGATATAGGTAAAATATAAATCAATAAAAATATAGTACTTTCTGTACCAAACAATTTGAAACTTGAAAAATAAAAAGAAGAAAAAAAAAATCTCAAATAATAAAAAAGAATAATATGAAATTGTAAATAACTTTGTATTTTATATATAAAATTTTATAGCTTTCTTTCCATTAAAAATTACAATTAAATGTTTAATTAAAAAATTTATTTCATATATAAAAATCGAATAAATAAATTAATAAATTATAAAAAAAAAAAATGAAAAAATAGCTTTTAAACAAATTGAAACTAAGTGTTAGGTTGAAGTAGAGAGGAATCTCTTTATTTTATCCATGTGTGTGTAATTACATTTATCCAATAGAGTGCTAATTTCGTAGAAAATATTTAAAGGATTAGTAAGAAGTTTTTGCTAATTTTTAATGGAACAAAAAAAAAAAAAAAAAAAAATGGGGAGGGGGGTGAACAGGGGTTGAAACCCAGATGAAAAAAGATCTCCCTTGCGGAAGGAAAACCTGAAATTAAAGTTCACAAAATTGGTTTGCATTACAAGATAAACGCATAACAACTTTTTCTAATTATTTAATTTATCCATTTTCGAAATTGAATTCTTAAAAAATACAAAATGCGATATAGTTATCGTACAAACTAGGCAATAAAAATAACAATACCAGTTATACATTTGAGAACACATTATAATTTGAAAAATGAATATGTTTAAAAAATTAATTTTAATGCAAGAACAGAAAAAAAAAAGCATTATTAATAGAGTAAACTAATAAATAAATAACTACGGTGTTTCAATGCAATGCTTCAGATCAAGAATATAGGTTATTAGTATTAGTTAGGTTATTATATAAGTTATTAGTATAATTTATAGGTATTAAAAATTAATTTTAATTCAATGTTGTTATGAAGTATTGCTATTATTGCAATAAAGATTTAAACTGTAAATTCATTGCAATATTATTTTTGTAATAATAATAATAATGCAATGAATTTACATAATTTTATCTAAAATTTCAAAATTTATATTTTCATTGTAAATTTTACAATGAAAATTAATACCGATATATATGTTATGGTAAATGTGATATATACATCCAGAGTAATAGGCTGAATAGAGACCATGATCATAAAAAGGCAACGATTTACCATAAAAGGTACTTTTTTTTATATTGCTTCTGTTATTTTTACATACATGGAAACATGTAAAAATTTATTTCATTATCCAAAACATCCACAAATGGTATTTTGTACTGGTAGAATTTTTTCCAAATATTCTTTAATTGTATTAAAGTCTAACGGATTTCATTAAATGTTTGCTATCCACAAGTTAAGTGAATTAAAATAATCGTATGTGTCACATACCTAAAATAGATAATAAAATAAATCGCATAACAAATACAACTAAAAATATTCTGATTCAAATAATACTCAATAATCCCTGTATTATTATTGAAAACATATTTAAAATAACTATTATTAAATACATTAATCCAAGTATGTAAGAAAGTGTACACTTAGTTGTGGACAAATTTCTATATTTCTTTAGTAAATAGTTATCCTTTTAATGAATAATAGAAATAATACGAAATGTCTTATACTAACAATCAATTAAATGAAATAAAGTAAATGAATAATATATTTTCTTTCTAATAATTTATATATATTAATATGAATTCTCTCTGGCACTCGGTACTACAGGTATCGGGTTTGAATTCCGGCTGTTCCATGGATGTTTGTTGTGGTTCGGAATCCACTTTAAAGTGTAGGTCCCGATCGATCGTAGATCGTTGTTGGGATAATTTTATTCGCGTTCGTAGCTCATTTTCAAAGCTACGTGCCTCTTGGTTAGTGCTAAATGAGTAATAGTGGTGCAATCTTTGCATATGGTATAAAGATTAACTTCTGTATTGCCAGCTGCATTATAAACAACAACACATCTATATTTCTTTAGTAAATAGTAATCCTTTTAACCGAATAATAGAAATAATACGTAATGACTTTTGCTAACAATCAATTAAATGAAATAAAGTAAATAAATAATATATTTTCTTTCTATGGAATACTATGGAATATATTTATATAATTACTTTATAGATTTATTTCTGGGATAAACTAACGATTTTTCAACAGCCCCAATTGATTTTTATCACTATCAATTCTTATGCCATTCAAGAAAAAACAAAGACTTCTGCACAAAAAAATAATAATGATATATGAGCATATCTCCTCTGAGGATTTTTTCTTTAACAATCGAGTTTAGGAAATTATATGAATCAAAATTAATGTTCCTCTTCTTCCGCCGTTAAAACACCACTGGAGACACGTTATTTATTCAAGCGCACTAGAGCAATCGGTTCGCATCGCTAAAGTAAATTGAACAGAAGGCGTCGTGCACGAAAATGGCCATAATGCCAATTCTTCTCTTTCCTCTGGCAACTGTTATTTTCAACCACCGCATATACCATGATAAATGCCACAGTAAAATGCACTTACGCAATTCTGCGTTTCTGCTAGCTGTGCAACTCTACGATTAACGGAGAGTTACTTAACTCTCCGTTTCAGTGGATAAGAGCAAAAAAAAAAAAAAAAAAAAAGCGAAACAAAGAAAAAAATCCAAATGAAAAAGAAAAATTACGAGCTGTGTAAGGCAAAAGGCCATTGCGCTAATTCGTTGTTTCGTAAATTCATCCTCAGGGGTTTTCAGGCATTTTGTTCCAGCGTAGTCAGTAAACTTCTTTTTTTTCGTTTGATGTTTTATATCCGTACGCTTTGTTTTCATTTTGTGCGAGTTTCAAACTAACTTACAGCACGAATGTTATTATTTTGTCTTTTAAAAATGGTTATTCATACACTCTAATTAAAAATATAATTGACTTTATGTAGTTTAACATTATTTTGCATAAAAGAAATTTGTGAATTGCAGAGTAATCATATTTAATTTTATAAATGTGGCTGGATCATTGTTGCTTGAACAGTAGACTTGGAAACAACAGACTGATAAGCAGAACTAGAGTTGCCCTATTCAAATCTAACGGAGCGAAAGTGAAATTTTATTTATGATGGGGATGAACAGTGCATTTATATACTGGAAAGTCCTATCATTGAATTGGGTTGGGCACTAACGGAAGGTGTAATTGATGATACTATCAGAAATGTATAGAACTAGGTTGGATACTATCAGAAATGTTGGATATAGAAATGTATAAAGGTTGGATACTAACAGGAACATATAGAAGTCGATTGGATACTACCAGAAAGGAACATAGAAGTAGGCTGGAAACTACCAGAGAGGAATATAAGATTAGGCTGGATACTACCAGAAAGGAATAAAGAATTAGGTTGGATACTACCAAAAAATAATACAAAAAGGTATGTCGAAGTAGGTTATTAGGGTAAGTATACTACCAGAAAGGAATATTGAAATAGGTTATTAGAGTAAGTATACTACCAGAAAGGAATATCGAAGTAGGTTGGTATATAGAAATAGATTGGATACTACAAGAAAGGAATATCAGAAGTAAGCTGGATACTACCAGAAAGGAATATAGAAGTAAGTTGGTATATAGAAATAGATTGGATACTACAAGAAAGGAATATAGAAGTAAGCTGGATACTACCAGAAAGGAATATAGAGGTAGGTTGGTATATAGAAGTAGGTTTAATACTACCAGAAGGTTCGTTAGGTACCTAACAGAAGTCTCACTTAAGAGATGGCCGTTGCATATTAAATGGACACAATTTAGATGTAATGTAGGTGATCCCTTATTGCACCTTTGATATCGCTGAAGCTAAGCATTTCATATTCTAGTGGTACAAGAACTAAATCGAAATTATGGCATTCGAAAAATTGCAACACTCTAAATATGTTAAATTTTACAATGAAGAAGTTTTAAGTTGAATCTGTAAATTAAATTTACATTATATAAAAACAAAGTCACGCACCAATTTATTTCTTTAATACAAATAAAAGTAAAAAGTTAGAAAAATACGTGAGCAAATAAAATCCACATCATTAACATTAAGCGTACAGTTGCACATTTGTATTAATTTAATTGATAAATTCTTTTGAGAATAATTACATTTAAATAAGAAAAAAAAAGAGGTAATTTTATCAAGATTACATTATTCACTTTATTTATTTTACAATAAATTTATATATTGTTATTTACTAAATAAGTCTGAAGTGTCATTCGTTCATTCTTGAAACGATATTTCATTGAGACAAGTTTAAACATAAAAAGGAACTTTAACTGAATTTTAAAACTGTGTTATATCATTTAGCTTTTCATTCGTTTCGACATATATGTAAAAGTCTAGCTACTAAAATTAAATTTTCCTCTTATTAAAGGCAATTATTGATGCAAAAATCGAAAAAACATTTATAAATGTAAAGAACTTACCTAGAATAATAATTACATTTGAACAAGAGACAGAGGTAATTTTATCAAGACTTCTTTATTAACTTTATCTATTTGACAATAAATTTATATATCGTTATTTAAATAAGTCTGAAATGCTATTCATTCATTCTTGAAACATTACTTCATTGATACATGTTTCAACATAAAAAAAAAAAAAAATGAACTTTAACTGAATTTTATGTTTTTAAAACTATATTATATCATTTATATTTTCCATCGTTTATACATATATGTAAAAGTCTAGCTACTAAAATTAAATTTTCCTCATATTAAAGGAAATTATTGATGCAAAAATCGAAAACGCTTCTGAATGTAAAGAACATACCTAAAATAATAATTTGAAGCAATCAAATCCAGTATATATGATATTTTCCAAAAGTTTGCATGACATGTATTACATAACTTCCAAGTTTTCAGTCGATATAGGATATTTTTGTCTAGACAGTCATAACTGGAAAAAAAAATCAAATGCCATTTCCATCTCCTGCTGCTTCTGAAACTGAAGAAAATATTTTCCGATTTTTTTAATCCAATATATATATATGAAAACCATTTAATCAATTTTCTAATTTTTTTCTTGCTTTCAAATTTTATATATGTATGTAAAGATGCGTATGCATGTGTGCGTGCGTTTGGATAAACGTGATATTAGTAATTTTCATGAATCAAAAAATCAAATCTGTATTTTTTAAGTCTTTAAAAAATGAGGCATTATTTATACTAGTGTTTAAAATATTTGCCACGGCTACAATTAATTATTAATTATAAAGTTAAAAATAATATAATCTCAAAGCTTCAGCTTTTTTATTTCGTATATAAAAGGTATTCTTAAACTGTTATCCAGAAAAGGGATATTCTCATGCCTTAAAATAAGGATGAGATGCTTTAATGAGGATTTATATGAAATACACATTAACCTTAATTTTATGGCAATGATTAAAAATTGGCAAATTTTTGATGTTTTAGTATAACGAAGTTTAACAGCATATAGAAAGTTTCATATTTTAATTTTTATTCATTGCTTAAAAATTTTATTTAAAAGAGACTACAATTTAACATACATGACTCTACACCTTAATACCCGTGATTGACTACATTTCTACATGCCTTTGTTTTTCAAATGTCTAACCTTCTGGCCTAAATTATTCGTAACTGGAACTCTATATATGCAGCAGATTCAGAATTATCCATGCTGGAAAATATAGATTTGCTACAAGGCATCCACACTGTAGTATCACAATTTCAAAAAGCATCATAAAAGTAGCAAAAGGTTATAGCCATCGCTACCATAGACATAGAATTATTTGATTTGTCGTTGCTTACCAAGTTGAGAAATAAGCATTCTTGGGTTTGGAATATTTTGTATCGGCCTGGAAGCGCCATTTCGTACTGCACAGTTATAATAATTTAAAGCAATGTATAATTATAATTTATTCATCATCATTAAGAATATAATGACGAAATATTTTTTGTTTTTCAAAAGACATTTAATGTCAATATCTAAAAAAAACGAAACACTCTGTAAGTCTTTTTTATGTATTGTGTATGTACTTTAATATCTACATTTTGCAAGTTCTTTTCTATAGTACTACTGTGTCCAAAAAGTATTGACAAGTTTTCAACTCAAATACTTCCGGTCAAATGGTATTTCAATTTTTTAGAACATTGTAGAAGGCATTCGGTAAGCATTCCTATACCGGAAAGAAATGTTTAAAAGTGGTATAAACAGTTCAAAGAAGGCAGAGAACGCCTTCTCGATTGGTATTGAAAACACTGAATGCGCCAGCTCACACTGTATTGATTCTTCGTGACAGTTTCGCCAAAAATGAAACCCATATCGTTTCACAATCACCGTATTCACCTAATTTAGCATTGTGCTACTTCTGGCTATTCTCTAAACTCAAAAGATCACTCCGGGACACCGATTTCAGTCGAGTGAAGAGATCCAACGTGAATCGCAGTGCGCTTCGAAGGTCATCCCTTCCGATATAATAGCATGCATTTAACATAGGTTTGGAAAAAAAAGGTGGCATAAGTACATTGTGTTCGGTGAGGATTACTTTGAGTACGATGAAATAAATTTGGAAGAATAAATAAAGAGTTTTTGAAAAAAAAATAATTGGTCTTACTTTCTGGGCACAGTAGTATTGTGTATGCACTTTAATATTTTCATTTAGAAAATTATTTACTACAGCATAAAATTTAAATATAAAGAATGAATTATATCACCAGCGTTAAACTTAATCTTTATCACCATTTTTAATTTGCAACACAATTTCCTAAAATAGGTGTGACAGCATGAGCATTGGTCACCTTAAAAATATATTTGAACAAGTCTGTCACTTTACGTGTGTCAAACTTTTTATCTCTAACCTTCTTCTCAAACAATTTTCTTATTCTTAACGCCAGAATAATAATAAAAAAAATATTTCAATCCTTTCTTTTTCCTTTCTTGACCTCTAGCTTGGCGTCACTCTAACATAGTTATAAAAAAAAAAAACTTTAGAATTAAAAACTGCGAAAGACAAAAAAAGAAGACAAACTTGACTCATGTGTCAACGATCAATTAAAAGAAAGAAAGACGGCGTGGGTTCGATTTTCTGCATCCGTTGTGACGTGATTAGAACCCATCGATCAAATCTCCAATCACAGCAAAGGATTTTGGCTGTCACGTGAGAGACACTCTTTCGATGTCTTTCGAATATTTGTTGACCATATTCTTCTTTTTTACTCAGGTCTTGGGAAAATAATTTTTTTTTCTTCTAAAGTTATTCTTTTCTGAACTGTAAAGAATTTTTAGTCATATATAAGAAAGTTAGATTATGTTGAATGACACGTAACTTTAACTGGATTTATAACTTCATTTTAAGTTATGTCATCTGTTTGATGGAAGGTATTTTATGTTACATAGTATTAATCTTTGAAATATTGTGAAATATAATCATAACTTAAAGGTTTAGGGAAAAAATTTAAATTGAATGCATAAGGATAAAAATTTATGTTTTGAAATCTTTTTTTTTAGCAGTACATATTAATAGATTTCAGTATAACATTTCTTAAAAATTTTCAGACTTTTTCGTCAGACATGTTCGATGCAGAAAGAATACAGACAAAGATAGTCGGTACAGAATCCATAGTTCGATACATAAACCAGATACAAAAGTTCAATACAAAAATCTTACAAAAAATACCAGAAACGAGATTTTGATATATAGAAGGATATATTCAGAAAGCCATATGAATAAGTCTTATAGAAGACCATGTATTGAAATTCAAATTTAACAAAAATGTTTACATTTAACTAAAAAAATCTTTAACTTTTATGTATCTTAACTAAATAAACAAACTAGTAAAATTAATATACTTTCTAAGACAATAAAATGTATACACCGGAAAATTAATTAACAGTAATGAAAAAACTATCTTTAATCTAAATAAACCGACTAGTAACATTTAGTAATAAAACGGAAAAAAATTAAGAATTTCTTTATATGACTTTATTCGAAATGAAAATGAAATATGTTTAAATGAAATCTTAATGTTTACTTATATTCAATCATATAAATGAAACATATCATTGCACTCAATCTGATTATGTAACTTAAAAATTAATATACTTTCTAAGACAATAAAATGCATACGCCCAGGAAAATAACTTGAATATGAAGAAGCTAACATTTTTTTTTTATGTATTTTAAATCTAAATAAGCAAATTAGTAAAAGCATATCACCATAAAACGTTAAATTTAAGACTTTCTTAAAGTGGTATTAGAAATGAAAAAAGAAATATTATTATATGAAATCTCAAAACCTAAACAAAAGGAAAATATAAGCATGCCTAAGTTCATAAAAATGCATAAGACGGTTTTACATTTTCGATTTCTTTTATTAATTCCCATGAAATAGATATTCTTGCATGTATTTTTCTGTTCAAGTGAGATGAGATTTAGAGAGTAATACGCATTGGTGCATAATAAATTCAAGTTATTTCGCATTTCTCGATATTAAATTTAACAAAGACATATCATATTTAAATTTATTTAACAAAATTTTTCTGTAAATTAAAATAATTAAAAATCTTTTCAGAAATTTTTATAAAAAAATCCTTAACAAAAGAATTATAGGATTAAATACTAACATGGTCAATAGTTTGAATACTTATTGGGTCATGTATTCTCAAATTTACATTTATTATAAGCAATTGCACTTATATTTACATGGCAAACAATTAAGCAATAGTAAAAACACTACCTTAAAATGAAGTATCTTTTGTAGAAATGCGTTTAAAACTTAAAATTATCTGTTATATTTATCTTAGTTTGTCCTTAATATTCGTAAGAAACAGAAATATTTTATTAATACAATTATTATTAATATCTACTTGGTTTCATTAATTGTAATCGTATTATTAAATTTCGATTTTACATGAACTTCATCAGAATTTCTATTGAATTGCCTCAAAGATTGTTAAAGTTATTGTTAAGAGCATTTCGTAATGTATAAAGATATTATATATTAAAAAAGTGTGAGAATATATTTAGTACGTAAAATATATACTGAAAAATTGTTATTGATTATGGTGAAAATACGAAAAAAAAATTATTATTGCTTATGGGAACAATACAAAAAATATTCAGGACAAAATAATGTTTCCAAGGGTTTTAATTCGCATATTTTTAAATATTTATTCAAACCAAAATAAAATATCTCCTGTTATGATGAGCAAATAATAAAAATAAAAATATCAGATTTTAGATATGTTAAATGTAGATATGGAACAAAAATGATGTTCATTTTTGAATCAAACAATATTCAACAAAGTAAACAAATCAAAAAGCACTTCCCGATGACTTTAAAACAAATATAATGAAGTGCACTACCCCATTTTATTACTGAAAAAAGGAAAGGTAAGCAATTATATATAACAACATTAAGAATCCAAAAAATAAAACTGGTTTCTATTAAATATAATTACTATTTATTAAATTTTCAAGATATGGCATTATTGGCAAAAGTAAAAATACAAATGAACATCAAGATGCTTATGGTGGAAAAAAAACAAAAAACAAAAAAAAATTCAGGGCAAAACTAATCTTTCCAAGGAGATTAATTCTCATATTTTACATATTTATTTAAACAAAAATAAAAATTTTTCATATTACGATGGGCAAATAACAAAACAGAAATATCAACATTTAGATATGTTACCAAAAGTGGAATAAAATTAAATTTCTCACTTTTCAATCACGCAATATTCAAATTATTTTACAAAGTATCATCTTATGCATATGATAGTGATATACATCACTAATACATCACTAGTGATAGTACATCATCATAAAGAATGCAAAAAATGAAACGGATTTTTATTAATCATAATTATTATTTATTAAATGCCCATGATGTATTGTATCAAAAGTAAAAATAATACAAAGATTAGAAAATTATGGTGAAAATACAAAAAAAAAATACAAACTAATTTCCAGGAGATTAATTTGCATATTTTACATATTTATTCAAACAAAACAAAATTGCTCATTTTCCATGGGCAAATAATAAAATAAATTATTCTTTCTGTATAAAAGTTTGACCAGTCTTATTTGTTTTTTACCATTATTGTCAATATATCCACACACACACACACACACACACACACACACACACACACACACACACATGGCTCGGGTTTATTTCAATCACATTCTGCATCATCAACCGGTTCGGGCAACCAATCCCTGTGGAAACCAGTAATCTATTTCAACACCCCAAAATATAAAAAGTAAAGTAGAGCAATTATATAATATATATCACCATTAAGAATATAAAAAATAAAGCGAGTTTCTATTAAGCATAATCAGTATTTATTAAATTTTCAGGATATGTTATTATTGGCAAAAGTAAAAATACATATATGCATCACGAAAAAAATTGCTTATGGTGGAAAAACAAAAGAAAATATTTTCAGGGGGAAAACTAATCTTCCAAGGAGATTAAACGCATATTTTACATATTTATTCAAATAAACAAACTTTTTCATGTTATCATGGGCAAATAATAAAAAGAAATATCATCAGTTAGATATGTTACCAAATGAGGAATAAAATTAATTTCTCACTTTTTCAATCACATAATATTCAAATTATTTCTTTTACAATGTATCATCATATACATATCATATCATCAAAGATTATAAAGAAAAAATTGCTTTTGTTGGAAACAAACAAAAAAAAAAATGCAGGGCAAAACTAATCTTTCCAAGGAGATTAATTCGCATATTTTACATATTTATTCAAACAAAACAAACCTTCTCATGTTACGATGGGCAAATAATAAAATAAAAATATCTCAATTTAGATATGTTACCAAATGTGGAATAAAGTAAATTTACCATTTTTTTTCAATCAGACAATATTCAAATTACTTCTGTAACAAAGCATACATGCGTCTTGATGACTTGTTTTAAAATAACTATTACGAACGCAGTAGTCAATTTTATTATTAAAAGAGTATGTAAAGCAATCATATAATGATGTATATCACCAATAAGAAGCAAAAAATAAAACTGGTTTTTATTAAGCATAATTATTATTTATTAAATTCAAGATGTATTTTATTGGCAAAAAGTAAAAATAAGTATAAAGATTAGGAAAAATTACTTATGGGGAAAATATAGAAAAAAATTTTCAGGGGAAAAACTAATCTTTCCAAGAGATTAATTTAATTTGCATATTTCTTTATTTTCACGTTACCATGGGCAAATAATAATAATAAAAAATATATTCTTTTCTATATTCTTATTTGGTTTTTTTCCCATTATTGTCCCAATCTAAACACAAAAATGTGGTCAGGCATTCTGTATCACCAAATGTTACCATGGGTAACACCAAAATAAAAAAAAAAAAAAAAATTATATAATATATACCACTATTAAAAATGCAAAAAAAAAAAAAAAAAAAAAACGGGTTTCTATATAAAGTTTGACCAGTCTTACATTTGAAAAAATTGCTTATGGGGGAGAAGAAAAGAAAATATTTTTTTTTTTTAATTCGCCATATTTATTCAAACAAAACAAAATGTCTTATGTTACCGTGGGCAAATATTAAAAAAATGTTCTTCTTTCTATATAAAAGTTTGCCAGTCTTATTTGTTTTCTTCCGTTACTGTCAATATATATCTATATGAGTGGGTGTATGTGTGGCTCGGGTTTATTTCAATTACATTCTGCATCACCAACCGGTTCGGACAACCAATCCCTGCGGAACCAGTAATTTATTTGAACACCCAAAATAAAAAAATAAATGTAAACAATTATATAATATATACCACTATTAAAAATGCAAAAAACGGGTTTCTTTTAAACATTATTAGTATTTATTAAATTTCCAAGATATACTTCTATTGCAAAAGTAAAAATACATATATACATCATGAAAATTGCTTATGGGGGAGAAGAAAGAAAATATTTTCAGGGCGAAACTAATCTTTCAAGGAGATTAATTCGCATATTTTGCATATTTATTCAAACAAAAAGAAAATGTCTTATGTTACCGTGGGCAAATATTAAAAAAAAATGTTCTTATTTCTATATCAAAAGGCCAGTCTTATTTGTTTTCTTCCGTTACTGTCAATATATATCTATATATGTGAGTGGGTGTATGTGTGGCTCGGGTTTATTTCAATTACATTCTGCATCACCAACCGGTTCGCAACCAATCCCTGCGGAACCAGTAATTTATTTGAACACCCCCCAAAATCGTTTGCGGCAAGTTTTTCCTCAGGAAGTAGCAGGAAGTAAATTGAAAGAAAAGGGAAGGCAACTTCACTTTAAAATTGCAACTTTACCGCTACCATTCCATGGCGGGCGGTCGGAAATGCGGAAAAAGATTTATACCAATGTTTCGATGTAAACAAAAGCATCAACAACAAGAAGGGAAAGAAAAAAAAAAAAAGTGCAAGGCGGAAGTGTCATACGCATTGCACACTCAATTGCCCACACGGGGGCAATAAAGAGTATAAAGAAAAGAAAAAGTTGTTTTCAATTTACGAGGAAGTTGCTGAATATCTTCTTTTCTTTCAGCGATGCCTACCTATCAGAACAATTTTCTTTCTTTTCTTTTTTTCTTCTTTTTTTTTTTTTTTATCTCTCTCTCACTCTTTTGAATGAACTTTTTAATCGTGCCAATATTACCTGCAATGTGCTTTAAAAGAGGCCGATGGGAAATATTTAAGTTAGCTTGGTAATTTGTTATGTCGCCTTAATGAAGGACTAAAATGCAACTTTGTAACAGTTGCGCGCATAAGAATGGGGTAAAGTATTTTGAGGAATTTATAGTTTCAGTAACTTAATTGGACGGTTTATTTATTTTAAGTAACATAAATACTAGGTAAAAATAAATAACATGTTGAAGGTAAAGGTATAGAAACTTGAAAGTGCCAATAAAATTTATCTTTTGTTAAGGTATGTGAAAATTACAAACAGTACTTTTGAAGGAAATGCGTTAACTTTCGAATCCTGTGGCAGCATCCATTTTAGTCACTACATTAATTTCTATTGCATATATGATACAATTTAAAGACAATTGTATACTCCGTCGAGTTGTTAAGGTATATGCAAATAACAATTTTTTTCTTTTCTTTAACTCTCACTCTTTTGAATGAACTTTTTTAATCGTGCCAATACAGCTACAATGTGCTTTAAAAGAGGCCGATGGGAAATATTTAAGTTAACTTGGTAATTTGTTATGTCGCCTTAATGAATGCAACTTTGTAACAGTTGCACACATAAAAGAATAGGGTAAAGTATTTTGAGGAATTTATAGTTTTAGTAATTTAATTGGATGGTTTATTTATTTTGAACATAAATACTAGGTAAAAATAATTAACGTGTTAACGGCAAAGGTATGGAAGCTTAAAAATGCCAATAAACTTTATCTTTTGTTAAGGCACTGTGCAAATTTAGTCAGTACATTAAATAAGGCTTTTGACAAACAGGAGTACGCGTTAACGAATAGTGTGGTAGGATCGAATCATTAATTTTTGTAGCAGCATCCATTTTAGTCAGTTCATTATTTTCATTAATTGCATATATGATACAATTTAAAGACAATTTTATACTTTATACGAATTTTTAAGGTATGTGCAAATTACAAATTGCGTTAACGTTCGAATCCTGTAGCATCCGTTTTGTATATATTATAACAATTTAAAGACAATTTTATACTCCATACTTAATTTTGATTCTCGAGGAAATTTAAACATATTTTGAAAAAATATATCGTTAGTTTGACTGCAATTGTACTGAACTGGAAACTGATACTGGGAAACCATGTAAACTAATTTTAAAAGACGATTTTTATATAAAAATCAGCAGATTCTAAGCAGTTTAATGTTTAACTATGAGTCTTTGGTTTATAAATATTATGCGCTATTTTCAGTTGGTTTTTGAATTTCTGTATCTACAATGTAAAATTTGCTCCAATAATATCACTTGCATATTCAGTTCACCCGTTTTCTGTATGTCTAAATTGTCTAAATGTTGTAGATTACATAAAATTGATACACCACATAATCGAATTGAACATTTTTGCTGATTTTAGGAATAACCTAAAGAGTTTTAATGATTCAAATATTAAGAATAAAATTCAGAACCAATACTGATCAATTAAGGCTGGTTATATTTTTATATTACTCATTAATTAAAAAAGAGAAAAAGAATATAGTAACAAGAAAGAATTAAATCGAAGTAATAATTAACAATTCAGTAAAAGTGATAATTACTTTTAATATTTAAAAAAAAAAAAAAAACATGTCATAATGATATTTATTACCAGTTGAATTATTTTCAGTAATAGTGAGGCAATATTTATCTTCTAAAAATGTAATTGAATACTTTTCGCATAATATTCTTCAGTTTGCATGAAACATTTTTTTGAATAAGGCATTTTAAACATTTAAAACGCATTAAACATTTTATTAGTAATTGAAGCAAAATATCCATTTTACAAGATTGTGATTTATTATGAATGTTTTACGAGTCAACTAAATAATCCTTAAGCCTCGTCAACATCCGAATGCTTAATTTCAGAATGTCTTTCGGGAAGAACTTTCCGAACCAATTTGCTTCAGTATGGACGGAAAAAGTGAATATGCGAGAATGTTTGCTATTTATCTCGGATAGATAATTTTCATTCCAGATAGCGTCGAATTTTTTGTCATTAAAGTATTTTCAAACTTCAGGGACATGGGTGGAAGCTCTTCTGCCAGGCGAAATAAAATGTTTATTAATTTTGAAGTCTCACTGAAATGTTCGGAAAGTGTATTTGTGAGAAACGCTAGTGCCTCACACATTCACACGTGGCCAAAGCTTTAAACGATATATCATTCACAATATAATTTGCACACATTAATATTTACATTTGAGAATTGCAATTAAAGTAATCAAAGTTTTTTTTATTGATTGGGTCTGTTCTACAAGTAAAATGAGTATCTAAATATGTAAAAATCTTCTGGTGAATGTATAGCAGTGTCAACTTCAGAAGAACATTACGCCCTTTTAACAAAAACATAATGCATCATTCTTAGTTTGAGAATAAATTTAGGTACAGTTTAATTAAAATCTTTATATTAAATATATTGTAATTTGCACATGGTATTATAAAAACTATTATGTAGGTATTCATTTCGAATATGTTATCGTGTTACTTTTTCATCTGGATGCCAGCTTCTGAGTTAGGGAAAACAATATAAATTATTGCTAACTATGGAATGGTTTTCGGATAACTAGAAGTATAATGAAGTAATAAATACATGAAAAACAATAGTAATAAAGTAATTAATGTGAAGTTTATTTAATTTTCTTCACGTTCGTTTTTGTTATTATCTATATTTTAAAATTATGTAAAATAAAGAAAATTTTCAAATTATTATTATTTTAATAGGATTTTGAATATAGCATATATATACTTAGAATTTTAAATAATATAATAATGTTAAATATATAATTAAATAAATGCCATCTTTGAATGCTGATTAGAAGACATCGACAGTTATTTTAAACATTTTGTAACTATAGTAATTTAATTTAAAAAAAATATATATATATATGCAAATATGATTTATATTATGATGATCTATAAAAGAGTATCTTTCTGAAATGCCAAAATATAAATATTTCATTGATTTAAAACTGTATTTTTAATAAAGTATTAGATAAATTCAATTACAAATTATAATTTTAAATATAGAAATTATTTATTATGTAATTATATAAGATGCAAAGGAGCCAATTTATGATTTTAAGATATTTTAATATTTTATTAATTATTTTGAAACATGTAATATTTACCTTCAAATGAAACTATATTATCCAACAACATACAAATATCTACATTTTCAATTTACAAGCAAATAATGCAGAATGAATGACTATTACACAGAACACACAGTTAACGAAATATTTATGGAAGTTTTATGTTTAATAAATACATAATTACATATTATATACTTATTATGCAAATGAAATATATTGCTATATAATTATTATTCAAACCTTTCAGACTATTTATTTAATTTTTATTAATAAAAATAGAAACTAACATAATTAAGGTATGGTGTGTCGGTACCTATATAATTGAAAATATAATAACTAACTATTGTTAAATAACATGTAATGTAATAAGAATTAATTCCTTAATATTTCTACTAATAAAATAATTTGAGAAATAGAGTTACTTATAAACAAAATTTTATATTACATACGTAGTCAGACTGAAATTATTTTACACTTTACACAATTCCCCGTTTATTTCATTTCATTAGGAAAAGCAATTATTATTTGCATATGAATGCATAAATATTTTATAACATGACCCTAATTTAAATATTAAAGTTCCTTTTGCCAATGTTTATTAAATACAATGGTTCATATGAAAGTTGCTCAAATAATAATTGCTATATATAAATATAACAAATATGTTATATTTCCCTAGATTTTAATTTTTTTGTATATAACATAAAACTTAATATTTGTTCCATCAGAAAATAGCTTGCATGATTAAACTAATAATATATATAAATAATATGAATCATAATATAGTATAAATATATAAAAAATATATATGTAATTCATTAAAAATGCAATTCATTTCTAAAGAATGTTAGAATATTTCTTTTTTTCTTTTCTTTAAATGTGACATTATATACATCTTTACGCAATGCAGACATATTAGTTAAATTTCATTTTTGTTTCTTTATTCAAGGATCTCTTACATAATATCTTCATACAAATGCAGTTGATGTCACAAGTGTATTATATGTCATTTGCATCAATAATGTACCATGGGAATAAATCCTCTACCTTTAAGCCATCACCAGTTTTGTAGAATGATTCCTAATTGCGAATGTGTGAGTTGCTTAATGTTCAAATATATAATTAATTTTTCATTCTGCATAGATGACTAAATTCATTTAAAATTTAGTCATTGATATTGATGTTTATTCTTCAGAATAAATTCTGCAGATTTTCATTATGTACAGATAAGCTTATTCAAATATATAAATCTGCAATACTTATATATTCAAGGAAAATTGGACACATATTGTAGATTTCCTTTCTTCTTATTTGAGATCTTATTAAAGTTCAATATTACATAATTTTCCATTGGGTATATTAAATTATGTTTTGCACTTATGTTGGTAGAAAAAATTTCAAGTAGAATATTTCAATAAATTTATAGTAAATTAATGTTTTTTTTTACATATTTTTTAAATAATTTAAATTTCATGACTTTAAAATAAAATAATAAAAGTTGTTATTGTTATAAATAGTTTAGTAAAAGATATAAAATTATAATTTTAGATTTAAACATATCATTAATCATTCAGAAAACAATATTTAAACCTGATTTCTTAAATAAAATTGAATATATTTAACATTCTTATAAAAACGTATTATTTAAATTATTTATTGCATCGTTTGCAACTAATATAAACATTTATTATATGATTTTATCGAAAAATATTTTTGTTTAATTATAGTATAAAAAAACAATTTTTTAAAAGGAAAAAAAAAAAAAAAAAACCAAGCAATTTTATTATACCTTCACATATTCGGGCATGAAAAAAAGGAATTTTAAAAAAATTTATTTAAAAGGTCTGCAATTTTTATTCACATAACAAGTATAATTTACTTTGACTTCGTTAAATTATGATACATTTAATTAGTATTTAATTTATATTAATTGTTGTACAGGAAGCTATATAATTTATTTCAGTTTAAAAAATTTAATTTATTCATTTCGAAAATTTGATAACTAAATAACAAGAATTATTTTTGTGCTTTTTCAATATTCGAATATTAAATCTGACAGGCTAACGTGTACTTTGGAGACATTATACAGAAGTTAGTAAGTAGCCATTTATATTTATTAAACATCAATATAAGATGAAATTTAATGAAAGCATGATAAATAATTTAAAGCAAATCTAATATATGTTTATCTATTTATATTTAACGTAAAAAAAAAATTATCCCTTTGAATGTGCAATTTAGCCGAATCAATCTAGTCAATTAGTCATTTCAAATTTTAATATTATTTACTCACCATGGATTACTCATCATGATTTATATAAAAATTAAAAATAATAATTTAAATAACCTTTAAATTCGTTGCATAATTAAAAAAATATTATTTATGATTTAATATCATAACAATAATTTAAAAAATGTAATGATTAAAAATATATATGTAAATTGTTTTGGAAATTAATGTACTTAATAAAAATGGTAATACACAAAAAAAAATACAAACAAAATTAAACATTATAAATAAATAACTTTTTTAAATACACAATTAATAAATAAGTTTTAAAAACTTTATTATACTATATCCAAAAAGGAAAATTTATATTTATTGATAATGCTAAAATACACCCTACCAAAATTGAGAATTCTGTAAAATTATGTCAGACTCAATGTTCAAAACATTTTTAAAAAAATATTGGCAAGCTTAAACATTATCAAGAGTTCTAAGGACGCCAAAATAAAAATTGAAATTAAAGAAAACTTATAGCATAACACGAAATTTTTTCCAACAATATTCTATTTTGACTTTTAAGTTGTTCTCTGTAAAACAACAATGGAATTTTATAAAAAAATAAGTTCAAAATTTCAGAAAAGTGTGAAACAACTGATTAAGAAATCTACTTCAAGATAATATTTCTCACACGTTAAGCAACAAAATCCCGTTTAGAAAAGTTTTCCTTCCTGATTGAAGCTTAATTTTGGGTGGAAAATGCAAATAGAAAGGAGTTGAAGAGCCCGAAACTTAATAATGAGTGAAAACGGTGAATAAAAGTTGTCAAGAACACATGTTAATACATCAAAAGAATACTTAAAAATGACGTTTGACGCGAGAAGAGGTCTCGAGAATTGTATTATCTTGCGTTCAATAATGTTTCAAAGTCACAGAAAATTGAAAACTTAACAGAGAGATCAACTTTATTCAATTACTGCTCTGATCTTGTTATTCAAGGTTTTTTCAGATATGGCGAGAATCGAGAGGATATCAGAAATATGTTCAGTGTTAAATTTAAGTGAAAATATTTAAAAATATACTTTAAATTTAATTAATGCATAAAATAATTAAACTTTATAAATAAATATAATTTTTAAATTATTATAAATAAATAGATTTTAATAGATAATTAATAAATAGATTATAAAATCTTTATTAAACTATGTCCAAAAAATATTTTTTTTTTTGTTCGTTGATATTCGTTGTCAACACATTGAAACTTGAGCAACGCTCAAATACATCCCAGCTTAATTGAAAATTCTGTAAAGTTATATAAGTTTCGAAACATTTTTTAAAAAATATTACTAAGCTTAAACATTATCGAAAATTCTAAAGACGACAAGAATCAAAATCGAAATAAAAGAAAACTTATTGCATAACACGAAATTTTTCCAACAGTATTCTATTTTAACTTTTAAGTTGTTCGTAGTAGAATAACAATAGAATTTTATAAAAAAAAAAAAAAAATAAGTTCAAAATTTCAGAAAAGTGTGAAACAACTGATTAAGAAATCTACTTCAAGTTAATATTTCCCATACATGGAGCAACAAAATCCCGTTTAGAAAAGTTTTCTTTCCTGATTGAAGCTTAATTTTGGGTGGAAAAATGCAAATAGAAAGGGCTTGAAGAGCCCAAAACTTAATAATGAGTGAAAACGGTGAATAAAAGTTGTCAAGAACACATGTTAATACATCAAAAGAATACTTAAAATGACGTTTGACGCGAGAAGAGGTCTCGAGAATTGTATTATCTTGCGTTCGATAATGTTTCAAAGTCACAGAAAATTGAAAACTTAATAGAGAGATCGACTTTATTCAATTACTGCGCTGATCTTGTTATGCAAGGTTTTCAGATATGGCGGGAATTGAGAGGATATCAGAAAGATGTTCAGTAGCGGTGGGTTTGAATTTAAGTGAAAATATTTAAAATATTCTTTTAATTTAATGGATGTAAATGTGCATTTGGTTTACTAAGCATTCTTTTAAAATAATGTAATTTAAATATTAACTATTACATTTCAATAAGGATATTTATCACAGAAAACAGAAAATCGTTTTAAATGTTAGTAAGTTTAAAAATGAAAAAAAAAAAGAACTTTGATAGATATTTCATTTTAAATTTTTATTTGTATGGAAATTTTGCATCTGTCTCTAATTGAGTTTCATGTCACGCAAGGAAAAGTAATTAATAAATAATGTCACCCTAAAAAGTACTGCTACAAATTCCATGTCACGTTGATACCACGATTATTTAATTGAAAGATATTCGATGCTGACATTTCAGATATTTTTCTTTAATATTATGCTGTTTTTATGTAATAATAGTATTCAAAATTAATCGGTGAACTATGTAATTCCCTTTTTTCTATTTTAGAAATTGACTGTCAAATGCCCATTTTTTCGAATTGACTGTCAAATTTAACATAATTTATTAATGTAATGAAATAAATTATTTTTATAATATTCTGACGAAATTATAAACTAAAGTTCTACTATGTATGCCCTATTGTAATTTGATAATAATAAGGCTAAAGTAATTGTTGATTAAATGGTACTTTTCAATCTTTAATACTTTTTACAATGCAGTGGCAATTGTGTTGAAAAAATGTTTTAAATTTTCATTATCAATGAACATTTGGCCAATTTTTATTATTTGTAAATTATCGTTGTTTTATTTATTTTGTAAGCTTTTGAAAATTGCATTTATCAATTGCTAGAAATATTACTAGATTAAACTTTATTTTCAAATTTATGTAATCTTTATATCTGCAATATTAATATTATATTACAGATTATATTAATATATGTATAAAAATATTGATGCCTAAATACACACAGAAGCATATATATATATATATATATATATATATATATATATATATATATATATATATATATGTGTGTGTGTATTTAGGCATCAATATATTTTTATAATTATAAAAAAGTAATATAATTTAAGATATATCAATGATTTTAAACAAAAAAATATTTTTAAAAAAAAAATATAATAGATATTATATGAGTGAATAAAGTTCATAGATTGAATCACATCGAGTATATATTCAGTGGGAAAACAAATTCACTGTCCTCTTTGTTTTGAATTAGAATTTTGCTGCATTTTCTTCAATTACAAATCAAAAACATAATAAATTATGGAACAAAACTGAATTAAGTGTAAGTTTATTTGCATTGAATAAGAAAAAAAGTAATTTTGGAAATAATTTGCATAAAAGTAATGTTTATAAATAAATTTTTAAAATAATACATTATTTTTATATGACAAAAATTAACATCTATTAACAGAAATAATTCTTCTGAATATATTTTGATATTTATTATAAAATTTCTTTAGTATTTATTTTTTGAATAAAAATAATCTAAAAGAAATCGATAGATAGGGTTTGTTTTTTATAATGAATATTTAAATAATTAAAGTATTTTTCATTATATTTAATAAATTTGAAATATATCTTCAATGTCTATTTTATTGTATCTGTAAGAGTAATTTATTATGAGCAAGATTCCACTTAAATAAATGCTACCCAATATTTAAATGAAGTCTGCTATTTTCTCACCTGAAAAAGGATAATTTCCATGCAGTCATTGTATCGTAAATCAACTCTTAAGACTTTCACAATACAGCTATGGAGCATTTAACAAATTTTATGTAGTTTTAAAACACTAAACAAAGTACATTTTTCATTTTCTATTGGAAAACAATTCTTATTATATATTTTATTAGTAATAATAAAAATGAAACTTTAATTAATTGTTTCATTTCTTCCCTAAATATGAAAAGTAGATACATTATTTAAATTAATATAAATATTTTGGTCATGTATTTTATTCATTAACACAATAGAAGTTATACAGATATATATATATATATGAAAAGAGAAAGAGAAAAAAACAATTAAAATTCAATATTTTACAGAATAAATTATTTCAATGTTTTGTTACATCTTCAGTATACTTTTGGAAATATTTATATTAAACAGCGTAAATATTTATTGTTATTATCAATAAGCCTAACAACATAAATTATTTTACACGTGTATCCATTCTAAATTACTACATACATTCATGAATTATGCCTTATCTTAGGTATTCGTAATAAATAATAAACACATTTGAAAAATATTTTGGAAGCATATCACTTAATAACTAATAAAAAAATCCTTTAATAATTCTTTGAAAATATGCAAGTATTTTAATTTTAAATGACATTTGTATTAATATATTGTTCGCATTCTTTCTTTCAAACGTTACTCAAATGTGATAACATTTACAAAACAATTATTTCGCTAACATAAATTAATTTTATTGTTCAATATGACAAATTTCAATATATGCCGAAACAATTGCATTATCATTAAAATGTAAATGTATAACATTAATAAACAGAACACTATTTATCTTTGAAACCATTTTTATAATTCAAACACATAATTTGCTGTTTTATTATGCATCTATGATTATAGGAAACTAATATCTTTCCAAAATCAAATGAATTTTATAGGTAATAAAATTAACTATAATAAAACAATGCGATATGGAAATTTCAACTTTTGTAAATTTTTAACAAAGCATTGCAAATGAACATTATTGTTCACTATAAAAAATTAACACAAAGAATTAAAATATTTGCTTAAAATTGTAATCCTGTAATATTATATTTATTAATCATATATGTATGCACACATTAAACTATTTTTAGAGTTTATTAGCAAAATTAAAAAGTTAATCAATTAAAAAACAATCATTGTAATACCGTTATTTATAATATCAAATTTATAAAACATATAAGTAGACGAAAATTGCTTTTGTTCTAGTTATGCATATGTGCAATAGATGTAAATAGCCTGATGTATTTTGACATAATAGAGAGTTTTTGCATACCGTATTTTAATCGTTCGGTATCATTTTCTCCCTATCGTGCATGCTCATAGGAAATTGCGCATGCGTATCTGTAGTAAGGGTTCCTATGAGCATGCGCGCTAGGGAGAAAATGATACCGGACGATTAAAATACGGTATGCAAAAAACTCTAATATTTAAGAACATGAATTGCAGAAATTAAAAATGATAATAATGTTGGTTGTTAATTATTTCAATTACTATTTACACTAATCCTATATCATAGACAAAATGCACAGATTTTATTATAATATGTATAAAAAAAGAGATAAGAATATTGCACTCCGTCCTCCTCCTACGAAGCAAACAAAAAAATTTAGAAATTGAATCTATGATTCCAGAACTAATATTCGTTGACATTCAAGAACATTTGCCTGCAACAGGAATTCACAACTTGTAAAACAATATAAATACTTAATTTTCGATATTTCAAAGTTTCATCAAATCACAAAAAAAAAAAAATAGTAATCGTGCCCAAAATGTTATACATTCAAGAATGATCATTTTTTGTGTGTTTTGTTTCATAATGCATTTAAATCTATTACTTATACAAATTTATGTATTATTAGTATACATGCAAAATAATTCTTATAATTTTACAACATACACATGTACTGAAAATAAACAATTCAATGATTTAGTTTTTCTAAATTAAATAATATTGTTCTTTAATATTTTTTGTTCAGTACCATAAAAAAAAAAAAAAAAATAGAAGGTTTACTACAGAACATATAAAAGCATATAATCTTTATCATAATTATTTTCTATTCATATTTTTGGAAACAGAAATACTACTACAATACTTTATTAAATGATCCAGAATGTTTCTTACTGTGTTAAATAGACGAATCTGCATGTACCGCCATGTTAGATCGTCGAGCTGGATTGCTTGATCCTGGAGAAAATTATCTCTGATGCGCCGCATGGGAAAAATAGAAACTGACGAACCAAGAAAATTAAAATCCAGAGCAAGTGTGCAAAGGAGGACAGACACAGAACAAGCCTTCTGAAGTACAGAGGGCATGCTGTTGAGTCGGTAGAAGCAAGATACATCGAGGGTTTGCTGATTTGGAGAAGGTCTCTAGACACAATAATGATTAGGAGAAGGTTAGAAATACCTAGGAGGTTAGAATATCTTCAGGACCTAGAGAAGTTGGTAGTCGTAGGGCCGTTATATATTGAAAAGAAGTAGATGTTCTTCAAGTATTGTAATGATCAAATTCATGTGTACATAGTTCCTGGTTTCGGACTTGTTGCATAACATTTGCATTGTCGAAAACTGCTATTGCATAGTGTTGCATTACTATACAACGGCTATAAGTAAATTTAAATATATTTGTTACATTGCCGATGTTTTTATTTGAAAATTTAGGATTCGTATCACTGTAATCGCTAACCGTTATTGTTTAACTATTATTTTTCAGATTATTCTTGAGCGGACACCTCAAAATACCTTAAGCCAAAATTTCATTTTATTTATGCTCATGGTATGATAGCTAGGAACTAATGTATCGAGAAAGTATTTTTATAATCACCCTGCGGACAAAGATAGAAAGATGATAATATATGTAATAAAACAATGTATTGATAATTGAATTTGGTATATTTGTAAACCTTTCATAAAAATTTTTAGATGAATTTTAATCTATATATTATATCAACTATCTAATAGGAAAAAAACATTGCATGCAAATCTACAAAACGTATCAATAAAGATTTATTTTTTAACTTTTATTATTTGTTTTACATTTCCGAAGCATCTCTATAAACAACTATAACAGTTTGCACATCTTCAATCCATGACTCCAGAAACTAAAATTTCGTCTACATACAAGATTCGTCCACATACATTCTTTTAAAACAAAAGCTTCTATCACGTAAAAACAATCCAAAGTGCCTGAGGCCTTCTACTTCCACCATACGCACCAGGCATAAATGATAACCGTTTCCAGAATATAAGATATTCAGGGATGAGGAATTTTTATGTTCTTTGTCTTTCTGTGTATAAAATTCCTTGAGAATGATTGGGATATATGTTTTGTTGTTTTTTCGTTTCTTAACTTGCTATCGTTTCGATAGTTTTTCTCGTGGAAAGCACATAAAATAGGGCAAGATTTATGTTATCTGCGTTTACTCCACCAAATATCGTAATTTTGATGTAATCGTTCTCGTGTATCATAAAATTTCGGCAGACGTTCACATTGCTGCAAACATAGCTCTGCATGCATCGACACACATATGCTTGAAATGATTTATCAGAACCAAATGGGTGTTTTTCGTTGTTTTCGTTTACTTGAGAAGACATGCCCAAAAAATGGATACTTTAAATTTTTTTTAAAAACGTAACTTAAATGTTTCTGTTGTTCTACATAATTTTGGTTTAGGTTCTCCTTAAAATTTTACGGTTGTATCTGAAACTAAAAGATAAAAATTCAAAGAAATGTTATAAATACAGTATTGAAAAACATTTGCCATTTCTATCTGATAAAATATAATATTTCCTTGATGAAGAAAAAAATATAATAAATCATTTATAGAGTAAATAAAAAAAAGTTAACAGTTGAAGTAAACATACAAAAATTTTCCACATGTTGCTTAAAATTTTTAACATAAGATATAAAGAAAATGACAATAGAAATTAATTTATTTCAAGAAGAAAAACTAAATACACCTGAATGAGTTAATACATAATAATTAGTTTTAAAAATGGAATTATTTGAGTTTATAAATAGAAATAAGTATTAAATTATTTATATATATATATAAAAATTTGATTTAAAAGTTAACAATGAAGTTGTTGATATCGAATTTAAGCAGTACAGAATTATCGATGAAACACTAATAATTATATACAATATTTAAATTTCAATCTCATAATACCAATATAATAATTTCAATAATATCAATATTTATATAACATTTCAATCCTTTTTATATAATAAAAAAAAGAATGTTTTAAATCTTATTTAGTTGCCAATTATTTTGATTCTTCCTGTAATAATTTCCTCTCAATCTTTCATTTAGATACATTCAGATTACAAAAAAATTACTTTTTTCGAGAAAATAATAAAAATAAAACCAATTTTTCCACATTTATTTCTAAAATATTTAAACCAAATTTCTTTAAAAATATATGACACATGAGAAATCTACTAAGTAGTAGTAATTAATTGAATTTTAACTAAAGGAATAATATATTTTATTATATTTTTTAATATATTTCATTTCAATAAAATTAGTTTATGCTTACAATGATTACTTAATTGCTGTGGATTGTTGATACCTTAAATGAATTTATGTTTGATAAGTTGTATGAAAACATAGAATTTGATCTTGTTTATAATAAACATCTACTTTATTTCTTGAGAAAGAATATTTTATCTAGTTTTATAATTGAAATTATTGAGTGGTAAATCAAATGAAACAGATTACTTATGAGAATATGAAACTACTCTTAAGAATTGGTTCTTTAATCATAATGATCATCATATGTTTTAAATATTTACAATTAAGATGTTTTATAAATATTTTAGTTCTTTTACTTTAGATAAGTGAGCTAATTGCATCTGTAATTTATCTGATATGTTGCTTAAAATCATAATTGTTTTATTTTAAAATCTTTTATCGTTTTATATAAAACGATTTAAAAATATTTTCATTTATTTGTGTATTAATTGTAATGAGATACAATGTATTTAATTATGTCTTGCTTCCTGAAAACTGAGTATATCAGCTTTGCTTTAATAATGTATTCAAGAAGATGACTAAAATAAAATAATTAAAATGAAAAAAAAATAGTAAAAATACATGTGATCTGTCAAATATCACTAATGAAATAATCTTAAACTGTGAGAAAATTTCAACCTACACTAAAATAATAACAAAAGTAACTCTTCTATCTTCTATTTCTTTCTCCCCGTTTTTTTGTTATTTTTGCAGATATTTTTCTGAGGAAATAATTGGTTTCCGAATGATTTATCTTAATCTTTCTGTGACGCATTCACTTATCGACAAGCTGCTATTTTTAGTCTTTCCTTTTTCAAGCATTCTTCATCAGAACATTGAAGAACCAATCTTATTGCCATTATTCAATGAAACTTATTAAATTGGATTTGTTCCTTTTCTGCTATCATAGCTTCCTTAATTAAGTTGTCAAAGTTGTCTTGTGCCTGTCCTTGTCAACAGATTTGCCTGTCTATAATCCGTTGTGTCTTTTGAGCCAATTCAATGAAATGTTTGTTATATATTAGCATTAGATTAAATTTTTTTCGAAATACATGGAGCATTTCTGTAATAAGACTTCTTTAATTAAAGTTTAGGTGGGGTAAAAGGACATAGTTTACATAATAAAGATAATGTAGTAGATAATTTATTTGCATGTATTGAAGATTTTTGTATTTATATTGACAAATCATTAGCATAAAATGTACAGCGAAAATTTTATATCTTTCAACAATTTTGGACATGAAAATATCCATTTTGTTTTTTCTAAATCAACGAAGATTTTATTTAACATTAATTAACTTCTATTCCATAATCAGCCTTTAGTAAGAATTTTATGTATAAAGTGCTCATTTAATAATAATTTCCTAAAAATAAAAAAATAAAAACACTTTTTGGCTCATTGCAATAATTATAATTAGTATTTTGCAGTGATTAATAATGTAGGCGTTTATAATATTAAATGTAAATAACAAAAGTATTAATAAGAGTAAAATTGCCTTATACATAAAAATGTGAAACATTTATTATAAAATTTTAAAATAAATGTATTTTATCGGATTTGGAAGTTATTTCTTAATCCAGACTCATTCAATTAATTTATTTAATTTCAAAATGCTTATTCTGCATTACACAGTGTACCCCATGGGATTCAGCAAATTTGCAATGATCGAAACAATTTGACAATTTGAAATAGTGACATATGAGAATTTGAATCTTCCCCGCCACTTATTCAAGCAAAGCAGAACGGTTTTCCGACAGATAGACTTACCATTTAATTTCCATAGACATAGACATTGGAGCTTTCGACTTGGGTTCCGTTTTCGACCGAATACTCTCATTTCCGAAATTGTATGCTCTATGTAACAGACAAGTTCAACACTTGAAAAGTGCATATAAGGAAATGATTTAAAAGAAAAAAAGATGGTTAATGCTAACATATTTGAACTGATTAACAATATGCATTATATTTTGTAAAAATGAATATGAAAACTTAAAGATAAATTAAGATATTTACCAATATCTACAGTTCCACATTTTTTTTTTAATCCATATTATTCTTCTGTACATGTGTTTGTCACTGAACTCCTCCTAAATGACTTGACCGATTTTGATGATTTTATTATTTATTTCAAAACATACTCTTACTTTAAATATATAACGTTTTTTACTTCATTTTTTTAAATTCAAGTTAACTCAGTTATTATTTTAAAATAATAAGGTATAATTTATTCAGTAACAGAATAATCCAAACTTATAACTGAAAGGCATTAATTTTAATAAACGGTAAAATCAACCGGTTATCCAATCCAATGTCTTGGAAAATTGAATCGGCATCAAAAAACATATTTACTTTCCCAAGCATAACATGACTACACTCCATCTGGCTGTGATTTACGTCAATCAAAACTTTCTGAGAACTGCCCCATAAAAATTCTTTGTAATATTTCTAAAAGGCAACATAAAAAAATGAAACCAGATTCCTAAACTCTCCTTGAAATACAACAAGAAATCCCAACAGTTCAAAGAAATATCGGGCGGCATCCAATAAAGTATAATATACGTTTATACGAGAATTAAAAACGTTGGTAAAAATAAATAGGTTGTTATGGTTCAATAAATACATTTCTGAGGGAGTCAGTTTTAAAGAAGGAAGAAAAAAAGAATCCTAATAAAAGACCATTTGGTCAAAGAGAGAAGAGAAAAAATACTTCTGTAAACTGGTACCAAGTGAAAATGTCGTAGCAGAAAATTGAGTTTTCTGCTGCGGACAGACTTTTTGAAGCAATTACGATCATGTCATATAAGAAAGTCCAGTTTCTTTTTTTTACATTCACAGATTTTCTTTTGCGAGATAGTAAAATAGAATTTTTGACGGAAATGTTTTGAGTTAAAAAGTTACTCATATCATCGATCAAGACAATAAAATCTTTTTGATTCATTTTAATTCAATTATATATGAAATAACTATTTTGTTAAATATAAAGATATATTTAAGATATCCCTTTTAATTCTGTAAACCCTTACAGGGGCATTGTGGAATCTGAGTTTTGGAAAACATATACAAAACTGTTTATTTTTAAATAAACATGTATTTTTTTTAAATACATAATAAATTCGAAACAATGTATATTTATTTATTTAGCTTTTAAATGTTGTTGCATTTATATAAAAGCCAGTTTCATAGTAGGAAATATACTCTAAATTGAAATATAAAACTTTTCATTTCATTTTTTAATTCAATTTAACTCAGTTATTATTTTAAAATAACAACGCATAATTTATTCAATAACAGAATAATCCATTCTTATAACTGAAAGATATTAAGTTTCCAAACCGGTTATATAAAGCTGTTATCCAATCCAATGTCTTGAAGAATTGATTAGGCATCAAAAAACATATTTACTTTCACAAACATAGCAGGACTACACTCCATCTGGATGTGATTTACGTCAATCAAAACTTTTTGAGAACTGCCCCATAAAATTTCTTTGTAATATTTCTAAGAGGCAAAAAAAAATAAATCCAGATTCCTAAAATCTCTTTGAAAAACAGTTCAAAGAAATATCGGGTGGGATCCAATAAAGTATAGTATACGTTTATATGGGAATTAAAAACGTTGGTAAAAATAAATAGGTTGTTATGGTTCAATAAATACATTTCTGAGGAAGTCAGTTTTAAAGAAGGAAAAAAAAATAGTCCTAATAAAGAACCATTTGGTCAAAAGAAGAAGAAAAAAAATACTTCTGTAAACTGGCACCAAGTGAAAATGTCGTAGCAGAAAATTGAGTTTCCTGCTGCAGACAGACTTTTTTATAGCAATTGCGATCATGTAATGTAAGAAAGTCCAGTTTCTTTTTTACATTCACTGATTTCTTTTACCAGATAGTAAAATGGAATTTTTGACAGAAATGTTTTGAGTTAAAAAATAGTTCGTATCATCGATCAGGGCATTAAAATTTTTTGAATTATTTTAATTCAATTATACAAGAAATAACTATTTGGGGAAAGATAAAAAATATATTTAAAGTATCCATTTCTAATACAGGAGAAACATTGTAGCATTTGAATTTTGCAAAACAGATATAAAAGTATTTTTTTAAATAACATATATTTTTAGTAATTGTAATAAATTCGAAGCAACTTATATTTATTTCTTTTTCTTCTTAATAATTATTCTTAATGGTGTTGTATTTCCATAAAAGTCAGTTTCATAGCAGGAAATAAACTTTTAAATTAAATATTCAACATTTTATTTTTTTTTTAAGTTCAATTTAACTCAATTATTATTTTAAAATAATAAAGCATAATTTATTCTGTTATAGAATAATCCCGCCTTATAACTGAAAGGTATTAAGTTTAATAAATGGTTAAACCAATCTGTTATCCAATCCAATGTCCCCGAAAATTGAATCGGCATCAAAAAACATATTTAAGATTACACTCCATCTGGCTGTGATTTACGTCAATCAAAACTTTCTGAAAACTACCCCATAAAAATTCTTTGTAATATTTCTAAAAGGCAACAACAGAAAAAAATCAACCCGGATTTCTAAACTCTCTTTGAAATACAACAAGAAACCCCAACAGTTCAAAGAAATATCGGGTGGGATCCAATAAAGTATAGTATACGTTTATATGGGAATTAAAAACGTTGGTAAAAATAAATAGGTTGTTATGGTTCAATAAATACATTTCTGAGGAAGTCAGTTTTAAAGAAGGAAGAAAAAAATAGTCCTAATAAAGAACCATTTGGTCAAAGGGAAGAAGAAAAAAAAAATACTTCTGTAAACTGGCACCAAGTGAAAATGTCGTAGCAGAAAATTGAGTTTCCTGCCGCGGACAGACTTTTTTGAAGCAATTGCGATCATGCCATGTAAGAAAGTCCAGTTTCTTTTTTACATTCACTGATTTTCTTTTACGAGATAGTAAAATGGAATTTTTGACGGAAATGCTTTGCGTTAAAAAATAGTTCGTATCATCGATCAAGACATTATAAATTTTTTTGACTTATTTTATCTCTAATTATACAAGAAATAACTATTTGATTAAAGATAAAAGATATCTATTTTTAATGCTCTAAACCCTTACAGGAGAAGAAGCATTTTCTAAAACATATATAAAAGTATTTTTAAACAAATAAACATATGTTTTTAACAGTTGTAATACATTCGAAACAATGTATATTTATTTAACTTTTTAATGTTGTTGCATTTCTATAAAAGGCAGTTTCATAGTAGGAATTAAACTCTCAATTTAAATATACAACCTTTTTTTACATTTTTAATTCAGTTTAGCTCAGTCATTATTTAAAAATAATAAGCCGAATTTATTCAGTACAGAATAATCCACTCTTATAACTGAAATGTATTAAGTTTCAAAAACGCTTAAATCAACCTGCTATACCAATCCAATGGCAATGCATGTTACTACCGGTTTTGAATATGATACATCGTCTTATAATATTAATAACTGTTCAAAAATTATAATAATAGAATACATTACTTTTGTTTTAGTTAATTTTTATGGTTTATTAAGATAATTACTTTACGTTAAAGTACGGAGAGATTATAAAGATGGTAAAAGACTATTTGATCAATTGGAAGATAAAAGTGAGCTTTCTTTTTGTAAGCATGCACCAAGTGAAAAGAAAACCGTAGCAAAAAAAAAAAAAAAAACAGTTTTCTGATGAGTGCCTCCTTCTTTGTTGTCATGCGTTGTATGTAGGTTCATTATTATATTGCTACACAGAAATATCGTATTATATCAGAAATATTGATAGTAGTTTATAGAATGTTTTACAACTATACTTGATTAAAAAAGAATGGCATTATTTCATAAATTAAAGATATATATTGTTTAAAAATTCTATAATTAATAATCTAAGATCTGATTTGTTCAAAATATTATTGTTGTTTTTAAATTTTCAGATAAGATAGAAATATTTTTTAAGGCCCGTTTACATTTAATTTAACGCTTCATGTTTACATTTCAGAGTAAGTACGGTTTAAATAAAAATTTCATAAATATTTTTTTTTCTTTGCAGAATGCTTTGATTATACTAGAAATTAGAAATTATTTCATAAATAAATAAAACTATTTGATAAAAGTTTTATTTAACGTTTACGTTAGTGTTTGGAAGAAGTCAGCTTTAAAGGTGAAACTGTGTCAAGCATGTTGTTCTTGTTGAATTTTTAAATGAGTATAGATGATATTCTTATAAAATGATTATATTTTTGGAATAAAATAAATATCTGTTTAGCTATATTTACAGTACGTTAGACATGAGAGATGCTTAGATATTAACACAGACATAAGCACTTGCTTACAGGTTCCCGTAATATTTTAGATATTGTTTCGAGATTATTGGGGTCCATGACTTTCTGGACGACTTTCAATATTTCTTATCAGTTTTCTTTTTTAAATTTCTTTACGAACTAATAATTATATAATGAATTAATCTACAAATATTTAGTTATCTTAATAAAACAACTTTATGGAAAATCCTTATATATGCCAAGTCGTTTATTATTTTCTTATAATTTTTGTATTATGCTTTTAAACATAATCTGATACTAATGTAATAAATAAAACTAAGTCATTAAATTTAAATAAATTTTATAATTTATCAAACAAATGCTTAATTCGCCATTCTAAATTTGTGAAAAAGTGAATTAATAACTAAATAATATTCATCTGAATCAATATTAAATGTAAAATATGGCTTAAATTAAGAAAAGATAAATAAATTATAATTTACAGTTCTTTATTAAGATTTATTATATCGACAATATTTGAACTTCGTGTGAATTCGGAAATAAATTGAAAATGCATTATTTAAAAGGAATTGTATTCAAAAATATTTAAAATTTTCAAAATCAATTAATAGATTTTTTACTTTACATATTAATATGATTGAAAAAAAAAAAACATTTTTTATTGTATGGTGGCTGTAACATAGAAACATTTTATTTGTATTTTAGTATATCATCCAATAATGGTGAAATATTTTTTACTTATTTTTATTCTTTATATCGAGAAATAATATAATGTTCCTATATGCATACTTTTAGGACGTTAGCGAAGAATAGAAGTAATTAGTATGAACATAACAAAAAAAGTAGATAAAACTAGTTATGAACATAACAAAAAAAGTAGATAAAAATAATTTATATGCTTTTTTGCATTTTTCATTTACTAGGCAGTTCTTGTACATTATAATGTATTTATGTTTCTTCTGTCAACCTCTTTTACTCATTTATGTAGTTTTACTTCTACATAACTACCATATAAACAAAGTTTGTAAAAGTAATTATATATATATATATATATATATATATATATATAATATATATATATATATATATATATATATATATATATATATATATATATATATATATTTAGGCACATTAGTTACTATAAGTAAAACTACATGAATAATTGAAGAAAGTTAAAAGAAGAAAAACACATAAATTATATATGTATATAATTTATTTTATCTACTTTGTAAATATATATACATACTTTGTCTTATGTTCCTAAAACTACTTTGTTCTTTGTGTAGCATATAAAAAAAAATGGTCTGTGTTAAATAAAACAGACATATTTTCAACTGTTGCCAAAATGTTAAAATTTAAATCTATTTTTATTAATCTTGTTTATATTCTTTTTTCTCAACAATAAATTGTATTAATATAATCGACTTTCGTTAACTTATTTTCCCTGCTAATTCTCTACTCACAAGAGAGTAGAGAATGTAATAGAATCTCTGTAAAAGTGATGTTTTAACTGAGTTTTTGTATTAAAAGTTACATTTTTAAGCGATCGGTGTGATTGTATTTCAATATGCTATCTACTTTAATAGAGAAGTAACACAATTCCATGCATCCATTTTTTTTAAACTGTTAATACAATGCTTAAAATACAACTAAAAGTAATACTATTTATTATATATAAAAATAATAGTGAAAAATTATAAAATAATTATGTATTCGTAATTAACCTTAAAAGTATTGACTACATCTGGAAACTTTTTGTATGTGTACAGGATCCATATATATAGTTTGGCTGCTGGCATTCTCAGCACATATAAATACTGAGTTGTGTGAAAATTTAAATAACTTATTTAATTTTATAAGATGATAAGGAACAAATAATGTCTAAACATTTAAATAGATCATTTAATTATTAATTTATTTCTAATGTAATTATATAAAAATTAATACACAATAATGTCTTGTATTTAAATTCAATGAAAAAACATAATTAAAAAATGCAAAAATGCAATTCAAAATTTTTTCAAATATTCAGAAACTGGAGAAGAAAAAAAAATCATTTTGTAAGCCCTCCGAATGTTTATTAAAACTCTCAAAAATTTGAAAGCAAGATAAAGGTAAAAAAAAAATTTATTTAATTTTTGTTTTCTTTAACATTGCCCTTCTAAATATAAAAACGTCTCTTTATTTTTATAAAAAGATAAATGTATTTTAGCACTCTACGTATCGCATTAACAACTTAATAAATATTGATGGTGGAAACAATTTTCAATGGAGAAAATTACGAAGAAAACGGAAAAACGAAAAATAAGGGACTGCAGATAGTAATGATAAATTAATAGAGTAGAAAATATTGATCGTAAATCCTGTAAATGGAAAGTTTTCTGCCTCTGTTTTCCGGTATTTCAATTTTAAACAACACCTCCATCGATGTTTTAATTTAAAACTCTAGCACAAGACATGCTGTTGTACCTTTTTTTTCTTTTTTCCGTTTTAGATTTAGGAATAACAAGTAATTGTTTTTGAACCTGGATCGGTCTCTTATGTTAAAAATATGGAATTCTTTCTGAATTGAGCTTAGGATGTTATCAAATTTAATTATTTGAAATATTATATATTTCTTCTGTAAAATTATACATGCAGTAATACAATCAAGGGTTAAATTATTCTGGATGCAACTATTGGCAAAATGCATATGATCACTATTAATTTAATATTTATAAATATCATTTTCGTAAATTAAATACAAATATGATCACTAATAATTTAATATTTATAAAAAAGCATTTACTTAAATTAAATGAAAATATGATTACTAATAATTTAATACTTATTTATTTTTGTTATTTTATTATTATTTATTAAAATAATTGTATTATATTTTCATTTGTTTTATTATTACTTATTATTTATTTTGTTATTTGTAATTATATTTTCATGTGTTTTTGATGATTGCATGATTTTTCAAATTATTTAATTAGTTATCATTGTTTTAGAGATTTTGAATATTGATCGTAAATCCATGAATGGAAAGTTTTCTGATGGATGGATGTTTTAATTTAAAACTCTAGTCAAAGACATGCTGTTGTATTTCTTTTCTTTCTTCGTTTTAGATTTAGAAATAACAAGTAATTATTTTTGAACCTGGATCAGACTTTTTATTTTGGAAATATGGAATTCTTTCTGAATTGAGCTGTTTTAATTTAAAACTCAGGACGTTATCAAATTTAATTAATTGAATTCTTCTGTGAAATTAAGCATGCAGTTATACAATCACTGATTAAATTGTGCTGAACTATTGTCGAAGTGTATATAAATAATATAATTTATTTAGTTGAAATAAAAATATGAACACTAATAATTTAATGTTTATTTATTAATTAATATTTATTTATTATTATTTTATTATTATTTATTAAGATATTGTTCTAATGCAGCTGACAATACAGAGATAGCTAAGCTTTATGCCTTAAAGCAAGGACTGCACCGCTGGTACTCATTTAGCACTACCCAGGGGAATGTGTAGCTTGAAGATAAGCTACGGACGAGAGTGACACTATCCCATATTTTTAAAATAATTTTATTATATTTTTATTTTATTTTATTTATTATTACCTATTATTTATTTAATTTATTATTTTTATTTATTTATTAAATATTAATGATAAATATATTTCATGATTTTTTAAATTATTTAATTAGTCCTCTTTGTTTTTGAGCTTTTATAATTGCATTTATAAAAATTAAACTGAATAACAAATATAAAATGAATGCTTATAAATTAATTTTATGTTTGTCCATATAGAATTACGGACACCAAACATTGATGTCATGTTATGTTTATCATGCCATGTTATGTTTATGACATCAACATGTTGCTGCCATAAAACCGAAATCTCAAGTTAATTTGAGAAATAAAATTTTGCAGTTTAATTCTGAAATGTTATTAAACATCCCCAACTAATAATAGTACGAAAAATAAAACTAATGCAATACATAAATATATATAATATAGATAATATATGGCATTCAGTTTTTCGCATTATTATTTTCAGAGTAATGTCACAATATATATCAACTTAAAACTAGCCTGATTATAATATAATATCTAATAAATATATTTTATTCAATCTATTATAACTGCATTGCCAAAAATACATTGACAATATAATACAATAGAAGATAGAAAAATTTTTGTAAATATGACAGAAAATGTTTTGATATTCTTTTGTAAGCAATTCTGTATATAAATCTATTATATATTTTTTCTACTATAAAAGATAAACAAATATATTCTGCATTAATATTTGTCTTAAGAATTCAAGAGGAAAATTAAACCATAAGAAATCATAATACGTTATAATAATAACAAATATAAATCAATGTTTATTTTTAGAACAAACATTTTGAATTCGTTGTGATCTTACAATGGTAAGATTTTTAATACATTCCAATTTATGTATGCAAAGTTAAAATGAAATATAATTAAGCTTCAGTAATGTAAGTAATCATAATCAAAGCCAGCTTCTGAAGAGGAAACAAAAACGTAATATTGTGGTCAAAAAGTAAAAACAATTTTCAATTTAAAATTCCGGGGCTTATAGAATTTCAATTTTGTTTCTTGTTTAGGTTGCTGTCACTGTACGTGATATCTGAGGGAAATTTGACGTCAAAATATTCATTAGTGTTTGACACGCTTGGCTTTGTGAGACGCTAAACCTGAATTGGGCTATTATTGAAATGTCTGAATTACTTGAGCAAAAGAACTTGCATTACATTTTGTTTGCAGAAATGTATAGAATGTTGCAGAAGGCAATCGGGGAGCATTCCTATATCTGAAGGAAATGTTTAGAAAGTAATATAACAGTTCAAAGAAGACAGAGAACGCGTTAAAGATGAAGAGTCCTCTGGTCGACCAACTAAGCTCACGTCCAAAAAAATTAAAGATTTGATGCTTGAAAACCGTCGATTTACAATTATAGGCCTGCTGATGATGTTGGAATTTCAAAAGTATCGGCCAATTCCATTTGGGCCTCAAACGCGTCAAATCTCGATTGGTACCGAAAACACTGAATGCGCCAACTCACACTGCATTGATTCCTCATTACTTTTCCGCGAAAAATGAAACCCATATCGTTCCACAACCACCATATTCACATTATGTCCGGAGTGGATTACTTTGAAGGCTATGAAATAAATTTGAAAGAATAAATAATGAGGTGTAGAAAAAAAAATTGGTCTTACATTTTGGGCACAGTAGTATTATTATAAGAGTTTTTTTTTCTTTCGTATTATAAGGAATCTTAAGATATATTAATACGTTATAATTATAATAAATATAAATCCATGTTTATTTTTAGAATAAACATTTTGAATTCGTTGTTGTCTTACAATGATAGGATTTTAAATACATTCCAATTTATGTATGCAAAGTTTAAATAAAATATAATCAAAGCCTACTTTGAAGAAGAAACATAAACGTATTAGCTTAAGGGTTTTCTTTCTTATTAACATTTTAAAATGCTCACAAAAGAAGCTGTATAGACCATAAAAATGCCAGGATTCTACTTGTAAGAAATATTACCCAATTAATGACTGGCTTTTCGACTTTAGATCTTATAACTGATGCCCCAAACTCAGCTCGAAGAGCGAGTTATCCTTTATATCTGAAACAGTTTCTTTTATATTCTCGCTTTACTGCATTGAGTTTTATTTTTTATTTAACTCAGTTTGAAAATTAGTCCTAATTAGCTTTCTGGGGTCTCCTTAATGAACTTTATGGGTTAAAATTATCTCCAGAAGTAAATGTCTGCCGCTGATGTTAATCAACGTATCCATTCATCACTTTGGGGGTTGTTTCTCTTTAATTCTTTTTATTTAAGGGCTGCTATTTTAAGGGGAATGTTTTAAGGGGAACACTGAATAATTTTTCTTTCTATTTCACTTGAGCGAGATTTGAATTAAAAATACTTGTTAAAAATTCAAGAGAAACAAATAAAAATGTGAATTTTAAAGCATGTAAATTTTTTGGTATTTTTGTTTACTGTATTTTTAAATATTTGTAATGCTTTGAGAGAAAAAGGTGAAATAAAAGTAGTAATATTTTCAAAGCATTTAAAATAGACATTAAAAATAATTTTTAATACAATTTTTTTCAATAATTTTTAAATGTTTCTAGCTTGATATAAAAACAAATTGAAAAAAAATTTAAAGAAAATTTATAATTAATAAAAATGTAAAGATTTTAATTTTTCTTAAATTCCGACAAATTATTTGAAAAATATAAGACAATTTTAAACGGTACAGTACTATTTTAAAAATTGTAATTTGAATATTTTTTTAATATAAGGAATTTTAATGTTTTAATATGTTAATAAAAAGAAATAAAATGCATAAATATATTTATATGATGCATAAGAATATATAAACATACTTATATGAAGAATTTGTTAATTTTTCATGCTTGTTTGTGGAAAGAACAAACAAAGAAACATTAAGATTCTGTTGCTAGCATGAATTTTTTAACGATATAAAAATTCCGCGATAAGTAATTTTTTTTTTTTTGTTTAGAAATTTTTAATGTGAGAATATGAGAGAGAAATGAAGTGTAGAGAAAAGTATCAAAAGAATAAGCCATTGAGATATAACCATAAATGTAGAAAAGAAAAAGATTTAAAAATTTTTAGAATCAAAAACAATTTTTTGTGAATCCCGTTTTTTTTGTATGAAAATATCAAAAAATCTTTATGTTGATAGTGTAATGATATTCTTTATTCTTCGCAATTAATTTTAATACCTTTCATGGTCAGCACTAAAGTGCTAAATATTTCTTTTAATGGTAATAAATATTTTTTTTTGTAGGAGGGGAATTTAATATTTTAGATGTTATTTAATTTTAATAATTATTATTTATTATTTATATTATTATTTGGTTTCATTTTTTTTTTCTTAGAAAATGTTGTTCTGTGTCCTTGTTTTGTTTTTTAATTATATAAAAATATAATTTTAAAGGATCTAATTTTAAAGGAAATGGCAATTAAACTTAATTAAGCAATTAAATTGCATCCATTGCTCTTTTATGCTATTAATTATAGGCAGACAAAAAAAATTTAAATTATTTTTATTAAAAATCACTTGCTTTTTTTTCAGAAAAAGGACGATATATAGTTAGTTTCTTATTTGTAAAAAATGTACAATCTAACGAAAAAAATTTTCTTAGAAAGAAAGATAGGATATCTAAGTGTTTAAAAGTTTACAAAATATAATATACATATGTTATGCCATGCTGAAATAATTTCCGTTACAAATAAGGAAATCCAATTCTGTTTTATAAACTTTCCTAAAAAGTATTAATATGAATCTGAAAAATCTAGTAAAAAAGATTTTTTTCGTAAAAAGGTAAAAATAAAGTTACATGAAAGTATCTGCTTCTCAATTTCGCTTGACTGAAATTATTCATTCACGAATGAAAAGAATTTACATTACTAATTTAAATCCAATATTTGTCCCTTGGTTCATTTTTACAACTTTCATTATTGTACCCAACTAATAATATTATTATTTTTCATTTCTTACATATTGATTTTAATGTACCTAAACAAAAAAAAAAAAAAAAAACTTCTTATGTGTTAAAATCTCTAGATTATTATATTTCGGTTGGATATATAGTATCCATGAATTGGATTATATATATTCTGATATATATAATCCATATCCAGGAACGGATTATATATATTAGACTATATAACAGTATTATATCCTTTATACATTTTATGTAATAATAAAATAAGTAATGAAATGCAATTTAATGAATGGGTATCTGAATAATATCTGATTAAAAAAAATGCTTATATTATTTTTTAAATAATATGGTATTATCATAATAATAAAAACTGCATTTTTATTCTCTGAATAACAACATGCTTTTTTTAGTTGAACAATTGTGTTTTTTTTTCGCAAAATGGTATGAAAATCAAGGTCACCAGTACGTGACTCCGTCATTTCATTGTTTCCAATTTCAAAGTTTATGCCTAAGATAAAAAAAATGGTAAAAAAAAGCCATACATTTTATATGAGCATATCTTATTTTTTCACATGTCAATGTTGCATTAGGGTTCTAACTGTTTTTGTGAATGCAATTTTAATAAACTAGATTTCGTACAGAAGCTCACTGTTAAAAAAAAGAATATCAAAATCATTGCGTGTCTATATAACTTTGAAGCTAATGTACGAAATAAACCCATAATTTAAAGTAGTATGCTTTAACAGAGCTTAGAGGACATTTTCCATTTCATTATGTGGACTACTCACGAAATATTTATTCTCTTTTTGGGAAATGCATATAATATTCCTTTATGCAGGAATATTGCGTGTCCCCAAATCTTGAAAATCCTTTCTTCAAATGTATGGGCACTCCACCCTTCCTGAAGCTTAAGTTCATGCTTATTATTCAAATGAATAATGATGTCTGCCAAGTTTAATTGTCTTTAAATTGCGACAGGACACAAATCTAAAGGAGCTTCATGGAAAAAAAGGGACAAGTTTTCTCTTAAATGTTCGATTCTTAATCTAGTTTTATGATTTTTTGTGACAGTTAACGTAGGAAACTTTTAAAAGAAGTTGTCATTAGATGATCGATCATGAAATGGATATGACCGATTGAGGCCACGCTCAATTCAACATTGTAATTTTGCCATTCTTGATGAAAAGTTTATTGAATGCATAAAACATCATTAAGACTTATTTAAGCTGGTTTTAAAAAAAATACAATTGTCATAGTTATGAAACTCAGTTTGAACATTATATTCTAATGTAGTGTCTAAAATGTTTGTAAATTCTGCCCATTTGGTAAATAAAACAAAATAAAAAATAATAATAAATTTAATGAAGTTAGAACAATAAAAATGAATGACAATGAATTAGAATAGCAATTAATAACTTATACTAAATAATTAAAATAATAAATATTGTCATTAAATAATGTCAGAGATAAACACCCCTGTCGTTAGACAGCTGAATTTGAAATTAATATAATTGATTGCTATAATGCTCATTTTATTATTCTAATATTTCCATTAATCATAAAAATCTTTGGAGACATTTTTGAAATATAATTACAATAAATAGTTTTATATAGGATTGAAGAAAATATTAAAATTTACTTTGAGTTAAAAGCAAGCATTAAATGGAGGAATAATGTCTTAAAGTTTAATAAATAACTATATAAAATGCATTATGTGTAATAAATCTTAGTTGAATAATAAATTCTGAAATATTAAAATGCATTAATTTAAGTTGCCATTAAATTTAATCTCCAAAAAAATGTATAAATTTCTATTTTTAAAATTATATTCATTAAATTAATGAAATCATTAATTAAATATCCATTAAAACCATTACGCAATAGCTAAAATACTCTCGTTTCTAGAATTACAGCCTTTCAAAAATGGCCTTCGAATTGACCACGAAGATGTCTTTGAAGTGCTCCCAAAACCGACTCTATCTGGAGCGAAAATATTCTTCCGCTGAAAATGTTGGCATGCTTTCCGTGTTCCATCTACATTGCAACAGACTGGTTTGAAATTCATTTGCCCCTTTACCTGCCCCAGTCTGGAATGGCCATTTAAATATACTATTGAAATTATATAAGATTTCTGCAGTTAGCGAAATACATAAATTCACAAAAATATTTATACAAATTAAAAAATATATATATAAATTTAAATCTTGAGGTAAATTTATATCATATTGTACAGTAATACATAATAGTTACATCACAAAAATTTAACAGATTTTTAATGATGATTTATGATAAATAATGTCATCATCTTGAAATGGAAATTTTTAAATTCCATTATACGTCTCTCTGTGTATATCTTTAGCATTGCATTTTTTTTGCTAAATGTTTAACAATGTAGTTATAAATGAAATACAGAAATTTTAAAGGAATTATATATACGTAAATTAAATAAGAAAATTAAAATAAACAGTATAAAAAAGTATTCACGTTTCGAACAAATAGACTACCACCCGTACACCACCACTCATTCTATCAATCAATCTGCCCTTCAGCATCAAACTAGCATTTCTAATGAATACCAATTTTCTCTTATTCATTGGAAAACCGCTTAAATATCTTCACAAAGACGTTTTGCTACCATATTCATTGAAACAAACAAAAAAAAGTTAAAAAACAAATACTATTTTTTATCTATGATATCTCATACTGAAACGGGCAGAATTTTTTCTCTACATTTATGGCATAGGTATGTGAGAACCCTTTTTTGGGAAACTCATGTTTTTATTTACCATTTCAGCTACAATAGATTAAAAATATTATTTGTGTAAAGTAATTAAAGTATATGTAACAATATAACAATATATAAGTACTAAATAAGAAAACTAAAATATGCAGTATTAAAAAATTCAAATTTCGTACTAACAGACTATTACCACTACACCACCACACATTCCATCAATCAATCTTCCTTCTGCATCAAACAAGTATTTCTAATGAAAACTTTGCTACCAAATTTCTCTTTTCATTGAAAAAAAAACCTAAAAAAAAATCTTCACAAAACGACAAGATGGCTACCATATTCATTAAAAAAAAAAAAAACAAACAAACAAAAATTAAAAAAAAAAAAATTAAAAAAAAAAAAAACTGAATAATAATTTTAAAAAATCTTCTGAAACGGGCAGAAAACATGGGAAAAGAACGTGTTTTATTTACCATTTCACTACAATAGATAAAAATATTATTGTAAAGTAATTAAAGCATATGTAATAATATAATAATATATAAACAAACTTCGTACTAAAACAAACAAAAAATTCTAATGAAATTTGCTAGCAATTTTCTCTTTTCATTGAAAAAAAAAAAAAAAAAAACGAATAATATTTTTTATCTATGGTATCCCATACTGAAACGGGCAGATTTTTCTCTACATTTATGGCATGGGTATATGAGAACCTTTTTTCGGAAACTCATTTTTTTAAACATTCCAGCTACCATAGTTAAAAAATATTAATGTGTAAAGTAATTATATTATTATAGGTAATAATATAATAATATATAAGAAAATTAAATAAGAAAATAAAATATGCAGTGTTTAAAAGTACTCAAGTTTCGTACAGTAAGACTATCACCACTACTCCACTACTCATTCCATCAATCAATCTGCCCTTCAGCATTAAACAAGTATTTTTAATGAAAACTTTGCTAGCAATTTTCTCTTTTCATTAGGAAAAAAAAAAAATCTTCACAAAACGGAAATACGTTTTGCTACCATATTCATTGAAATAACAAAAAAAAGTTAAAAAAACGAATACTACTTTTTATCTATGGTAGTATCCCATACTGAAACGGGTAGATTTTTTTCTCTACATTTGTGGCATAGGTATATGAGAACCCCCTTTTTGAAACTCATTTTTTTTACCCTTCCTGCTACCATAGTAAAAACATTATTTGAGTAAAGTAATTAAAGTATATGAAATAATATAATAATATTATTACCATTATTATATTATTTCTTATAATAATATAAAATAAGAAAATTAAAATATGCAGTGTTTAAAAGTACTCAAGTTTCGTACAGGAAGACTATCACCACTACTCCACTACTCATTCCATCAATCAATCTGCCCTTCAGCATCAAACTAGTATTTCTAATGAAAACTTTGCTACCAATTTTCTCTTTTCATTGAAAAAATCTTCACAAAACGGAAAGACGTTTTGCTACCATATTCATTGAAACAACAAAAAAAAGTTAAAAAAACGAATACTATTTTTTATCTATGGTATCCCATACTGAAACGGGGCAGATTTTTTTTTTTCTCTACATTTATGGCATGGGTGTATGAGAACTCCTTTTAGGAAACTCATTTTTTTTTTCACCATTCCAGCTACCCAACCTTAACCATACATCACTGGGCTGTCAGAAGCCGGTCCCAAACTCAATCAATCGGATGGGGGCTCTACCTCGGTTTTCGATAGAGGCCGAGTATTATTCGAGGAATTTGCCTTCCCTGTTCGATTTTCCTAATACACCCCAGCAGATTCAGCGATGGGGAAGTTCGATTCCACGAATTGAGTTGTGTGGCCACGGAAAGCCCCGTTCTTGGGTGAGCCCAAGTCGGTTTTATCAAAATCGCTTAATGTTGATCGAGTCGGAGGAATCCTGCATTCGATGGGTTGGAAAGAAAGGGATTTTCGAGGGATCAGAGCGGGAGGGAATTAATTAGTTCGGGTTGGGTGATTACTCAGGGTGTGGAAGCCACGAATGGGTGTTTTATCCAATTTGATTGTCACGATATCAAAGCACTATACAGGGTTTAGACACTTACAGAAGGCAGCCGATGGAGATCGTTAACATTGTTGTTTATTGTTCATCTTATATATAGTTGCTATGAAATGACTTGTAAGCAGATAAATATTTATTTACAAATAACTAGTTGCTTAATATATAGCTAATATAACAATTTGGCAAGGTTCATGTAAAAACAGGAAAATTAAACAATTTGTTTTAGTTCATACAAATTGTTTAATTTACCTGTTTTATTATGTAATTTATTTTATGTAAAAGTACGTAAAATAGGCTCTGTGAAAAAAAAAAAAATATCTTGAAGTTTTTGGCAAATTTAGCAAATTCAGCAAATTCGGCGAAGTCAGTTAGTCGATCATTCTCCCAGTTACTGCACTTTTAAGTAACAAAATGTAGCTTTGTACGTACACTATAGCACAGTAATTGTTTCCTCTACTGTGTATGGTCCTTACTGGGAGGCTAGGGCCCTTATGGGCTAAACATGTCACTATGTGATTCTCGTTTTGTTTTCATGTTCATTGTGTACTTCTTCTTCTATTACTTATTGTAGCCTGACATTGGAAATAAAGAAAAACTTTGTACGTGTATACAGGATTTAGATACTTACAGAATACAGCCAATGGGGATTGTTAGCATTGTTGCTTATTGTTCATCTTATATATATTTGCTATGAAATTTCTTGTAAAAACATATATTTATTTACATTTAACTAGTAGCTTAATATATTACTAATATAATGGAAAAAAAAAAAAGTGGCAGGGTACAATATGAGCTCGTACAAACTGTTTAATTTACGTATTTATTATTTAATACTTACAGAAGGCAGTCAGTAGGTATCGTTATCATCGTTGCTTATTGTTCATCTTATATATTGTTGTTATGAAATTCCTTGTAAATACATAAATATTTATTTTCAAATAACTATTATACAGCTATTATAATTATGAGTTCGTACAAATTGTTTAATTTACTGATTTATTATTTAATACTTACAGAAGGCAGCCAATGGAGAACATTAACATTGTTCCTTATTGTTCATTTTGTATATAATTGTTATGAAATTCCTGTAAACAAATATCTATTTACAGTCATATAATAACTTAATATATAGCTAATGTTATTACGAGTTAGTACAAATGGCTTAATTTACTTATTTATTGTTTAATACTTATAGAAGGCAGCCAATGGGGATCGTTAACATTATTGCTCATTGTTCATCTTATATATAGTTGTTATGAGATTGCTAGTAAACACATAAATACTTATTTGCAATTATATAGTAACTTAATATACAGCTAATATAATATTAGTTCGTACAAATTGTTTCATTTATCTTATTTATTATTTAATTTATTTTTTGTGAAAGTATGTCAAACAAACTCTGTGAAAAAGAATGAAAATAAAAAAATATTTTTAAGTTTGTGATAAATTTAGAAGTTTTAGCGAAGTGGGTTAGTCGACTTTTTCTCCAAGATATTGTAGTTTTCAGGAAGAACAATATAGCTTTGTACGTGTTCAGCTTAGCCTAGCAGAAGAAATTTCTCTGCTTAAAACATATCTTTTCTTAAACCTCTTCATCATTATATTGTACTTACGATAATTAACAAAAACCAACAACAAAACATAGTGGATTTAGATGAGTTTTTATCTCAAGCGGTAAACAAGACACATTTATAGTTGTGTGATATTTATTTTTTTTTTTGCTGTTTCTTTAGCATACATTTTCTCTTTAATTGTTAAGGTCTTAAATAACTAAACTCTGACAATAATGTTAACTGTATTTTGCTGTAATTTAAGTAAAATATTTTACTTTTTGTCTAAAAGGGGATAAACAAAAAAAAAAATGGGGGCAGTAATTAAATTACAATATATGTTATGATTAATAGAAAACGACACAAAAAGAGAGAAAATAATAATAAATATTTACAGATAAAAAAAATTTTAAATTTATACCAGATTTCTTAAACAAATTTAGGATGAAAAAAGCAGGAAATATTTAATATCTTTAGAATGGTATTATTAAGAAATACATTTGCTGCAGATATCGAAGCTATTTAATTTATATCGCTTTAAACCTAAACTTTAGCCAATCGTATATTTCAGTACATAAATATATACTAGTGTTATTTTATTTTAAATAAAAACAATAATATAACACAAATAAAATGAATTAATTGCTAAAAATAGTTGAAAACCATATATGTTAGCAACACAAATTGATAATCTAATGAGAATTAAGATATCACTCAACTTCTTGGTTACAGCTTGAGGGAAAGAACTGTTAGTTCTGGGAACATCTTACAATTTTTGCAGAGGAACAAAATATTTTTTTTCTTATTTGTGTGAGAAGATGCTCTAATATTCTGTTGTGATATTCATACGTAAATAAAAGAATTGAAAATAAAATAAAATAAATATAAAATAATATTTAATTCTCCGAATCTATCCTGAAGGCAGTTCTCATACTCAATGGTAACATATATGCTTGAATGACTGTGTACCATTTTGTTTATTTAAAAAATTACGAAAATTTGCATATTGAGTTATAAATTATTAAAACTTTCAATCACAAGATGCTTCGCTACATGGAAGCATTAGTTATATTATAAGGCAACAAAGTACATACATATAATTTACTTTCAGTGACAATAAGGATCGTTAGCAACATTAAACAAGAAAAGGTTGTTTCAGAAAAAAGAAAGGATGTTTAGAGAGCATTTAAAGACGTTTTGAAGTTCCTTGGAAAAAAGGAAAGATCTTAAATACAAAATACAGTTTCTAATTTCGATGTGAAATGTGAAAACTTGAGTGAAATATGAGTCTGAAGACTCATTTTCTACATTCAAGCTTGAATTTCATTGAAAATCTTGTATTATTGATGGAAGAACAATATGCCCGTTTCATTCAAAATATTAAGAAAATGAAAAAGAGATATATACCGTTTGATGCAAATATGAGAGGAGAATATTGCTTACAACATCATGGATAAATTTCAGAAACATTTCATACGAGAAGGATATACACCCACATGCACAATATAAATTAAATAATAGAGAAAATACAATTCTTTAGACCAGGGGTCTCCAAACTACGGCCCGCGGGCCAAATCCGGCCCTCCAGTATCATCAATCCGGCCCGCGACAGTGAATAGCATATTGTTGCTATACTAAGTTGGATGGAAAACACATAATGATAATAACTCGATTTTATTTACTTGCTAGGTATAGTTTAATGGCAAGCATAATACGCAGAAAATTTAGCTTAAGCATAACATTTAACAAATAATTGCAATGAATCCCACTAACATTATAAACTAGTGAACATCCCGCGGTTACCCTCAGTAGTTATGTTGGGGTAAAGAGTATCGCATATGTATGTATATTGATGTTTTGAATGTATATATCCTGAATCAAACATATGATTTTTATCCTGAAAATCCCTCAGGAATGGGAAAAGCTAAGTTAACGCGAATGAAACCGTGGGGTATCCACTTGTAAAAAAATTCTAATGAGATTTATGTAATTGTAATTTTTCACTGACAATAGTGGATCAATTTTAATTGTACCAATTGTTAAAAAGAGATTTAAGATGCTCATCGGTTAACTTAAAACTATAAACATTCTTTGTGTACGTCATTTTGGAGAATGAAGCAAATTTAGCAAGCGTATGCTTGCTCAGAGCACGTACTCGGCGACTAGTCTAGAAATTATAGATAATGGCAGAAAAATTAAAAAACTGTTTTGGCCCTCGGTACTTACTGGAGTAACAATTATGGCCCCAAGGCTGAAAAGTTTGGAGACCCCTGCTTTACACTAAAACTGGAAAGAAATAAAACCATTTCAAATATCCTCATCACGATGTTGAAAAAAAGTATAATTGTAAAGTACAATTTTCTTTCAATCATATACATATTTCACTTTTTTTGCACTAGATTTTTTAACATGAACAAAAGATAATATTAAATGCAATTAACAGAAAAAGAGTATGTAATATGAGAAAACTACAAGAACAAAATATGACTTTATAAGGAAAACTTAGTTTTTCTTTTCTACACATTTCAATTACATCTCAATTATTTTACATTTCATTACAATCATGCAATAATTTTAAATAATTCAATGATTTAAAATTAAAACATGTTTATAAAAAACAAAGGAATTTTTTAATCAGAATATTGCATCAAATTTACATCCATTTAATGACATTATTTTAATTAATTCAAAAACATTTTTGCAATTAATTAAAATCATTACAATATTTCATTATATACATGTGAAAATGTAATATTTAGAGTTACTTCTTTTCTCTGAAATAATTTCTTTTCTGGTAGAGCGAAAAATCCATTAATTTTTTTCTAAGTGAAAATTTTAGTTATTTATTTTATATTTCTATTTTTAAATTGGGATAGAGAACAATTTAAATCAAAAGTCTTCTACAAAAGAGCTATTATTGGGAAATGATGTTTCTATTCAGAATTGTGAGTCGAAATCTGAATTTAGGAAAAAAATTATTTTTTTTTTCATTTATAAATCAAAAAAAAATATTTTAGTGACGGAAATACAGAATTTCTTTCGTTCGTCTTTTGAAATATTGTTGATTAGAATCTGCAAATGTTATTAGTAAAATTGGTATTAATTTTTATAATGTGTTTTCTTTATAATTTTTTTGTTTCTTGTAAAAAATATTTACATATGCTTAAAATATGTTTTTTCTATATTCAGTGATTCTTTCATTTATATTAACATTAAATCTTTGCAAAAAAATGTTTGAATACATATTTTGAGTATTTTCAATTAGTTAAAAAATAATGTTTGTCAAGTTATTTTATATAGATATTTTACTTAGGAATAAAATGCTTTCCTCGTTTTTAATTCTTAAAAAAAAAAATATAACTTTTATGTTATTGATTAATTTAAGAAACATTCCCGTAAAAATTGAAATTATTTTATGCAAGGTTCCATCCATTATATCAGTATTGGAAAAAGAAAAGTATTATGCAATATTCTGGCAAAATAGACATTTTTCTAGATTTTTTCCAATAGTTTGCTAGTATTCTTTTACTTACAGTTGCGTAAGTGTTCAAGTTGAAAATTAAAAAAATGGTTTTTACCTTAATTTCGTTGTATTAAAATAGCTCAGTATATTAAAATAAGGGAATGTAATTACATTGGCCTCTGTTTTAATATAAAAATGCCATCCCAATTTATAAGATGCATTCAATACTTAAACTACGAAAAATTAGTTAAAAAAATTATATTCATATTTTAAGAAAAAAATTAGCTAATAAAATTTTAAAGTATTCGTTATAATATTGAGTTAACAATAGAAAGTATTTTTTAAAACCAAATTCTACCTTGGATAATTTTACGGTAAAAATATTATACGCAGTCATATCTCAAAACAATTATCTTATCGACAAAGAAGTAGTGATTAATCTGCTTTTAAATTGATACACACTTTTGTTTCCTAAACTATATAGTTATATAAAATTTAAAAGAAATAAATAAAAAGGCTACTGACAGATCGGAAAAAAAAAAAAACCACAATACGCATGGAAGTATTTTAAAAAAAAAAATAATTTAATATATCTGATTGTTCTTTTTAATAGGAGAGAATATCGTCGGATAATAGAAATACAGAAAAAGAATAGCTATACAAAAGTATAGCGTAAAAAAGGCAGAACATGATTAATCCTAAGATACAATTTACACTCATAAATATTACAACTTCATTAATGTTTTTTTTTTAACATAAACAACTACATAAACAACTAATAAAACATAAACAACTAAGTACATTTTACTTATTGATTGATTATTTAGAGGAAACTGAAACTCAACTTACATTCCTTGAGCAGATTCAAATAAGTTAGAATATTTTTAAATGTGTTGACACACACATAAGTTTATTCATTCTAACGTTCAACAACTTATTAAAGAAAATTGCAAACCTTTCAAAAACAGTTTTTTGCAATTTAAATTACCTTATTTATTTTCCAAGTACATTTTTTGAAATATTCATCAATGAGTCAATTTATTAGTGCTTTCAACTGATTATGCCTAAGAGGTTCTGAAATTTACTGCAGAATATTTAATATTCTACGCTCAAAATACAGCTTCTAACGATACATTTGCATTCAAATTAATCTTTTCCATATACAGTAATAACCCTTCCACATTTTCTTAGAAGGCGGTGGAAATTTTGAAATGTTATTAAAGGTTAGATTCGATCGCCCTAAATATTTCCCAAACTGGAATTGAAAGCTAATTCGACGAGGAGAAAACTTTAATCTCTCGGAAAGGATCGTTCTTTAAAAGCATAAAAGCGATTATTCAATTTCTATAGCTCAACTTGGAATTATCACCTTTTCTCAATTACGTCAGAAATAACTGGGAATTTCTAGATCAATGCTTAGCAATTAGCAGTTCCTGAGTTTGAATGATGTAGTACGCCCAGGCATTACTGCGTTTACTTTCTCCTCTGAATTTGGCCTGGATTTTGAGCAACATTGAAATGGATTCACGTGGAATAAATTATATATGAACAGTTTTCAAACAAACTTTTCAAAGAGTATATCTTCTAAGTTAAATGAGTTTTGTTTATGTTTTTGATGGAACTGGTTTGGATGTAAAGATTGGAACCACTTCATAAAATTAAGAGACCTTTGTAATGCCTAAAAATAATCTATTGATTGTCCAATCTATTGATCTATAGATTGAATAATCTTTTATCTATTGATTGATTATTTAGACAAAATTAAACCTGAACTCACATTCCTTGCACAAATGTAAATATTTCAGAAAATTTTAAATGCTTTGACACGTATAGAAGTTTATGCACGCGAACATTTATCAACTTATTAGAGAAAATAACTAACCTTTCAAAAGCAATTTGTTCCAATTTTAATTATCTTATTAATTTCCCAAGTACATTTTTTTGAAATATTCGTCAACGATTCAATTTCTTGGTGCTCTCAACTGATTATGTCTAAGAGAGTCTGAAATTTGTTGCAGAATATTTAATATTCTACGCTGAGAATACAGCTTCCAACGATACATTTGCATTCAAATTAACCTTTTCCATATACAGTAATAACCCTTCCACATTTTCCTGGAAGGCGGTGGAAATTTTGAAATGTTATTAAAGGTTAGATTCGATCGCCCTAAATATTTCCGTACATTTCCCCAAACTGGAATTGAAAGCTAATTCGCCGAGGAGAAAACTTTAATCTCTCGGAAAGGTTCGTTCTTTAAAAGCATAAAAGCGATTATTCAATTGCCATAGCCCAACTTGGAATTATCACATTTTCTCAATTACGTCAGAAATGACTGGGAATTTCTAGATCAATGCCTTAGCAATTAACAGTTCGTGAGTTTGGTATGATGTACGCCCAGACTGAAGCAAACATTACTGTGCTTACTTTCTGAATTTGGACTGTATTTTGAGTAACATTGTAATGGATTCACGTGGAATAAATTATGTATGAAAAATTTTCAAACAAACTTTTCAAATAGTATATCGGAGTTTGATGAGTTTTGTTTAAGTTTTTGGTGGAACTGGTTTGGATGCAAATATTGGAACCACTTCAAAAATTTAGAGACCGATGTAATGCATCAAAAATAAGTATTATCTTTCATTTATTGATTGATCATTTACAGAAAATTAAACCCCAACACATTCCTAGTGCAAATGTAAATATATTAGAAAATTTTTAAGTGTTTTGTCACGAATGTAAATTTATATACATTTATACAAGCCAGCATTTAACATTTTATTAAAGAAAATTTCTAACCTTTCAAAAGCAGAATGTTCCAATTTTAATTGTCTTATTTATTTCCCAAGTAAATTTTTTTGAAATATCCATCAATGAGTCAATTTATTGGTGCTTTTAACTGATTATGCCTAAGAGGTTCTGAAATTTGCTGTAGAATATTTGATATTCTAAGCTCAAAATACAGCTTCTAACGATACATTTGCATTCAAATTAACCTTTTCCATATACAGTAATAACCCTTCCACATTTTCCTGGAAGGCGGTGGAAATTTTGAAATGTTATTAAAGGTTAGAATCGATCGCCCTAAATATTTCCCAAACTTGAATTGAAAGCTAATTCGACGAGGAGAAAACTTTAATCTCCGGCAAAGGTTTGTTCTTTAAAAGTATAAATGCGATTATTCAATTTCCATAGGCCAACTTGGAATTATCACCTTTTCTCAATTACGTCAGAAATGACTGGGAATTTCTAGATCAATGCTTAGCAATTAACAGTTCGTGAGTTTGGAATGATGTACTACGCCCAGGCAGAAGCAACCGTTACTGTGTTTGCTTTATTCTCCGAATTTGGACTGAATTTTGAGCAGCATTGTAATGGATTCACGGGAAATAAATTATATCTGTATAGTTTTCAAACAAACTTTCAAAGAGTTTATCTTATGAGTTTGATGAGATTTGTTTATGGTTTTGATGGATTTGGTTTGGATGTTAAATATTAGAACCACTTCAAAAAATTAAGAAAACGCTGTAATACATAAAAAATAAGTATCTTTTATTTATTGATTGATTATTTAGAGAAAATTAAACCTTAACTGACATTCTTTGAGGAAATGTAAATATGTTAGAAAAGTTTTAAGTCTTTTGACAGGAACATAAGTTTATCGTTACAAACATTTAAAAGTTATTAAAAAGGAAATTGCTAACTATTCAAAAGCAGTTTGTTCCAATTTTATTTATCTTATTTATTTTCCAAGTACATTTTTTGTAATATTCATAAATGAGTCAATTTATTGGTTCTTTTAACTCATTATGTCTAAGAGGTTCTGTAACTTGCTGCAGAATATTTAATATTCTAAGCTCAAAATACAGCTTCCAACGATGCATTTGCATTCAAATTAACCTTTGACTTATACAGTAATAACCCTTCCACATTTTCCTGGAAGGCAGAGGAAATTTTGAAATGTTATTAAAGGTTGGATTCGATCGCCCTAAATATTTCAGTATATTTCCCAAACTGGAATTGAAAGCTAATTCGACGAAGAGAAAACTTTAATCTTCCGGAAAGGTTCGTACTTTAAAAGCATAAAAGCGATTATTCAATTTCCATAGCCCAACTTAGAATTATCACCTTGAGAAAGGTGATAATTCTTCAGATAATTACGTCAGAAATGACTGGGAATTTCTAGATCAATGCTTAGCAATTAACAGTTCGTGAGTTTGGAATGATGTACTACGCCCAGGCTGAAGCAACCATTACTGTGTTTACTTTCCTCCCTTGAATTTGGATTGAATTTTGAATAACTTTGTAATGGATTCACTTCCTTGAAATAAATTATATATGAAAATTTTCAAACAAACTTTGTAAGAGTTTATCTTATGAGTTTGATGAGATTTGTTTATGTTCTTGATGGATTTGGTTTGGATGTTAAATATTAGAACCACTTCAAAAAATTAAGAAACCGCTGTAATACATAAAAAATATGTATCTTTTATTTATTGATTGATTATTTAGAGAAAATTAAATCTTAACTCACATTCTTTGAGCAAATGTAAATATGTTAGAAAATTTTTAAGGTTTTGATACGAACATAAGTTTATCGTCACAAATATTTAACAACTTATTAAAGGAAATTGCTAAACCTTCAAAAGCAGTTTGTTCCAATTTTAATTATCTTATTTATTTCCCAAGTAAATTTTTTGAAATATCCATCAATGAGTCAATTTATTGGTGCTTTCAACTGATTATGCCTAAGAGGTTCTGAAATTTGCTGCAGAATATTTAATATTCTAAGCTCAAAATGCAGCTTTCAACGATACATTTGCATTCAAATTAACCTTTTCCATATACAGTAATAACCCTTCCACATTTTCCTATAAGGCGATGGAAATTTTGAAATGTTATTAAAGGTTAGATTCGATCGCCCTAAATATTTCCCAAACTGAATTGAAAGCTAATTCGACGAGGAGAAACTTTTAATCTTCAGAAAGGTTCGTTCTTTAAAAGCATAAAAGCGATTATTCAATTTCCATAGCCCAACTTGGAATTATCACCTTTTCTCAATTACGTCAGAAATGGCTGGGAATTTCTAGATCAATGCTTAACAATTAACAGTTCATGAGTTTGGAATGATGTACAACGCCCAGGCTGAAGCAACCATTACTGTGTTTATTTTCTCCTCTGAATTTGTACATTGTAATGGATTCACGTGGAATAAATTATATCTGAACAATTTTCAAACAAACTTTCTAAGAGTTTATCTTCTGAGTTTAATGAGTTTTGTTTATGTTTTTGATGGAACTGGTTTAGATGCAAATATTGGAATCACTTCGTAAAATTTAGAGACCTCTCTAAATGCATAAAAAGGATTGAAATTGCTACTCATGGATGGAAATAAATTTATTTCTTTTCAATGTCATTAAATCGTGCTATTCGAACTTCAATCTTCATTCTACATATATAATATAATTTTTCTGGTGTCTATTTATTATAATGTGTCAAATCGGGTTTCAGTATTTCAAAAATTCTTAAACTTTGTAAATAGAATTTCAAATATTTTTATTTTTATTTTATACAATATTATATAAGCTAAAATTTCATTTTTTTTTTTAGCATATTTTCTGTTAACCCGTTATTATTGCAAAAGATAATGTAAATAAACATTTAAATTTTTACTTTCACTATAAGTAACATTATATATTTTGTTAAATAGTAGTGGACCCTAAATGTGTATGTATACCATGAACACCTCAATGACATGCAATAAAACGAAGTCACTGCTTTCTGAAATAGTTTTATCATTGTCTATCCTACACTTGTGGGAGATACTGTAGAAGGCCTGGAACACTCCCGCCAGACAACATGACAATCGATCCCAGACGCTGCTTCCATTATGAGTAATAATATATAATTTGATAAATAGCGTTGGGCCTTAAATACCATTAAGATATAAAACGAATACCTCTATGACAGGTAATGTAAATAAGTCATTGCTTTCCGAAATAGTTTTTAAAATTGGCTAAAATTGTTTAAAGTGTTTTAGCATTGGTTAAACTTGTGGATGACACGGTAGAAAGCCTGGAACACCCCACGAGTTGACAATCGATGCGAGACGCTACTTACATTATAAGTAATAATATACATTTTGTTAAATAGTAGTGGGCATTAAATATCTATGTATATCACGAGAACCCCAATGACATGCAATGCAAGGAATTTTTTGCTTTCCGAAATAGTTTTAGTATTGGCTACGCTACACTTGTCACATGGCAGAAAGCCTGGGACACTTCCACATAACATGACATTCGATAACATACACACCTTGTTACAAAAACCATCGAATTGTCTGGTCTATGAAAGAAGTGACAAAACTGAAAGCATTCAATTGTCCGAACCAACCTGTACACCAGCCATACACGCTACTTTTGATTTCTTGTTGCTGTACGAATAATATTAATTATATACATTTTACGAATTATATCACATTTTAGATGTATTTTTCATGATGTTTTTAATTGTAATACATATTTAAAAATGTTAATTAGCACATGAAAATAACCAATATAATGACTAATGTTAAGCACATATAAAAATATTTCTACAATGCCTATTAAAAACAGATATTTAAAAGTTGTGCCTGAAAATTTCAGCATCCTTTTAAAATTTATCGTGGAATATTTAATTTACTGAAACATTCATGTGCATTAAAATAGTAGTATTTCTTAAAAATAACTATGTTCCTTAGCATAGTTAAGTTATACATATGAAAATCAATAAAATATCATTTTAATTATTTTTTTAAAAAATCTTATTACATTTTTGTAAATATTGTATCGATGTTGGTGATATAAATTTCCAACAACACAAATTTTGTTGGTAATTTTATTATGCTTACAACTAAACTTACTTTTTGCAGAATACAAAAAGCACTATTAAAGTAAACATTAGAATATAATTTAAACATCGGATTTTTGATTTACACTTGTAAAATTCAATTTTTACTTTATCCTGAATTTAAAAAAAATTCTGACAGTAAAATTAAATATTTTTCACATTTGTTTTACTGAAAATAACATGCCATAAATTACGAAATTATAGTTTTAAAGAAAATATACATCATTTATTTGGAACAAATAGTCTATGAGAATAGAAAACAAAAATATGAGGGATAGCATTGCAATAATATATTCCGTTCATCAATATTTCATGAATCATTCATTATATCCTCCTCTTCCAATGTCCATTTATCATTTACCCCGAATCCCTCGATTTAGTGTAGCAATTGAATTAAACGGCAATCTGTCTTTCAGCATAAATATATATTTATTTTATATTTGCCATGCTAATGATCCCCCACTAATAGCTTTAACATGAGGACTAAGTTGTAGCCAAGAAATTTATTTGTATGCTTAAATCCCCATCTTAACAACAATACAATTTGAAATTCTCGAATTATTAGTGGTCATTGATTCGCATGCGGGAACTGTATGACGAATAGAATTTGAATGAGAACCGTTCGTGTCTCTCATTCTAGAACTCGCCTAATCTGCTCATAAATCTGTGTTTAATTAAAATGACTGCAGGTTATTCGACTAAGCATTGCATAACAGGAGACCTCTAATGTACTGATTTTTGTAATGCCTATTCCTTAATAATCAGGAACTACCACTGTTAGGTAGTTCCCGCTTTATGTCTAACGTGAGGAGCTCTAAACAGGTGAGCTGAAGTTATTTGCATCAAAGACTCTGCAGTTGCCCCAGGTTGATAGTTAACACATATATTAACATTATATATTTATTAGAATTGTAGTTATACACAACAGTTCAACTTGTAAGTAAATTAGAAACCAACAGCAAATTAAAAAATAACACAAAAACTTTTAAAAAAGAAAATCGATCAATAATTTATCAGTAAATTATATTCAAACAAACCGTTTATGTTGTTTTCTAGACAATTTGATGCAGTGCGTCGTTAGAAGGAAGAACATAAACAGATTCAGCGTTATCGACTTGGAAGTATCTGATTTTTTACTGCATCCACTTTCAGTTTTCACAATTTGGGTACGCCATCTGGTGGTTCACACATTTTTCCCTTTTCTTTGAAACCAAATAAAGGACATTTCAATTTACAAATCGAGACAATCCTCACAATATACTTCAGAGATTTCGATTTTTTTCGCTAGACAAGATTTAAATTAAGAACATGTTCTCTAATTAAACGCATCCTCTTATATAACATTTCCAGCTCATTTTATAGAACTAGTACTTTTTCTTCCCTCAAAGTTTCCAAAAAGTTTTTTTTTTCCAAAAAAGTTAACCAAAAAAATGACATTTAATTAAATTAAAACAGCAGTATTAATACATATTTATATAATATTTTTTTTATTGAAAAGCAAAATTTAAATTTTTAAGGAACAAACTAATTAAAATTACTACTTATTAATAAAGAAAACATATAGCATATTTTTCCGAGAATTAGATTTATTTCGAATCTGTTGACCTAAGAGGTTGGTAAGTATCCCTTAAACTCTTATCTACGCTTATACTAGAAATTGTTGAGAGTAGATAAAAGATTTATTGAAATCGGTTTAATAGTTGCGATTAAACATAAATACGTAACAAATGAAGTCGGTTGAAAAATCATTGATTAAATTTAAAATGTTAGGCGTATAAAAACAGAGACTTAAAAATCCCATCCCATCTCCCTACACTTGTAACTAATAGTTTCACTACCACAACCGGATGTTATAGCATAAATAGATCATTGCTATATGTCTGAGTTTATTTTATATGTAGGTGGGAAAGACTTGCTGAATCCTGTCACTGAGGCCAGCGGATCTCACAATTTACGCGTACAAATAGCCTGAAGCCTGTCCATTCCTGTTACATTTGAATAAGCTTGTGAAACCCAATATGTGGCGGATCTCAAACTGTAGAAATGCCCAGACGCTGGTCACTTCTTTTTGAATTTGATATTACAACTCAGTTATTTTCTGAATTTAAGTAAACGAAATATAATTTTTGGGTTGCATTTATATACTTTGTTTATTTTTTATTCATGTGGTTTCGCTGCTCCCAAATTTTCCCCACAGCCAGTCACCTATCTTGTCTGCCACCTAGGGTTGGCCCTGTTCAGGCGTCATCATGTGCTTAAGGGAAAAAAAAAGTTGGTGATTATTGTGGCATGGTTCAAGGGCTAAATTAAACATGAGTAGAAACATTGGTTATTTAACTAGGGTTATTTAAAAATTGTGAAACGACAGGTATTTTTACATGTTTTTAATGTTGGACTGGTTTTGTAAATTTTATCTTGTTTTCCTCATGTATATTACTTATTTCTAGAAAGACTATCTGTAAAATATACCTTCATATTTTACACCTTGTTGACATAGTATAACAGATTGCGTTTGGACCATTAATAATGTTAATACTGCTGTAAATTTGTGGCATGAATCACAAATTACTACCTAGGGAATGATGAGCATTTAAAAATATTGTAATCAAAATAAAAAGTGTACAGATGCATATTCATTTTATATTTAGTAATATAAATTTAAGTAAAAATAACAGTTAATCAATATTTTTTATGTTTTTTTTTATTAGGGTGAGAAATATATAAATTTAGAATTATTTATTTTTTTAAGTATATTAAACTTATTATTTTATATGTTTAAAAATAAATAATTCTAAATTTATAAACATCTGTATATGCATATCAAAGATTCAACCTTGATTAGTGATATTTTAAATTACAAGTCATATGCGTTTGCAAGTTAAAACGGAAACTAATGGGTAAAACAATGAAAGTTTTTACTTTTCAAGTTTGTCTTAATCTTAAACATATTGCAAACATATTGGCTAAATAATAATAAATAATAAATGACGCAGTGATAAAGTGCTTGGCGAGCGTGCAGGATGACAAAGGTGGGAATTCGCTGCTATTGTCAGCTATAGTAACTGTGTTCTGAAAAAAAAGAGACATGATGTCCATTGTGGCAACATGTGTCTAGATTCTCAGATACCTCTTGACCTGGTGGCACTTTTTGACGATAGAACAAGCAAATACGGGGCAGTTACATTTAACCATAAGCCGTTTTTACCATAAGCCAAGTGCCCATCTTTTTTTCATATATAAGTGTAACACACAAAGCTCACCGGTGATTAACAGAAAAATATTAAATATAACTGATAAATTTGGCATTATTTTTTATATCTTTCTTTCTAATTCTATTTTACAATCCCTACTATTAGTTCACAATCGCCCTATATATATATATATATATATATATATCTTGTTCAAATTTTCAATCGTTAATAAAATACTTTTTATTCATAGACCAAGTTCAAATACATTTTTTAAAAATTGTAGTGGATGGCACTTGATGTTAATACAGCTTTTTCAAATATTAATTTATTAATTAAATTTAATTCTTTAATTTTAGTTTTTTTTTTAGATTTAAGTTGTTAAGTTTTTGCTTAGATTAGTTAAGTTCCACCAATAGATGGCGTCAGATGTAAGAGGAAAATTTCAACTTTATTTATAAAAGGACTTTCTGCAATATAGTGGGAATTGACTTAAAAAAATTATATTACTTGTATAATTCAAATAAAATTTACGTTATACTTGAAAAACTTAATAATTTGAGGGATTAATTTTAAATTCGTATAATTTTTATATTTTTTATTGTTAAGCAATGGGGTAATCCAAATTGTACTGAATAAATAAGATATTTTGTTTGAATTAAACTTTTCCACAATATTTATACATAAAACTTATTCAATCAGTGTATAACTTCTTTCAAAATTTTCCTTTCATTTCAGAACATGCAAATATTATGTGTTTGCAATTATATTTGCATTTAAATTCCAAGCAAATAACGAAGACAGATCCTAAATGCTTAAAATTCACATACATACGAACAATCTTTTCCACTTTGGCAATGTCTTTATCATTCAATTTTCGCTCAGACGCTTTATAAATACCCCAAGAGATTAACAATCTACAGAACAAAAGGAATACTTTATCACTTAATGGTGCTTGAGGGGATAGTTGTCCCTCAGGATTAAAAGGAAAGAAATAATCAGTTATACAAATGGAATTCTTGAGGAATTCAAGTGAAGTCTGAAGAAATTCACTCTCATATGTACCAGATTATATATAAGATAAACTAAAAGATGTCAAAACTTTCAAAGATATATTTGTTTGATGTTCTTCATTAAGGAATATATTTATTGGAAAAAGAAGTTTTATAATACTAGTGAAAAAAAAATTATTATTTATTTCGCCAGTTATACATGCAATGCTTAAAGTAAATTGGGATAAAGTAAAATAATGTTTTGTGGTATGTTGGCTTCCAATTCAGATATTTTGATCTACAGTCCTGTGACATTAAAAGGAAAATATGTAGAATATACAATGCAATCTAGGAGCACCATGAGTAGCATGTCACACTGCACCCACATTTTGCCACTCTAATTTGTTTGCTGTACTGACTTCCATTCCTCCAGTACACCTGATACTAAGAGGCAGAATATTCCATCCTGTAGATTCAAACCGTTCCAGACAAACGTATGGGTAATTTTGATTCGATTTCAATTGTCTTGTTTTAAATCAGTCCTCCTTGCTTATAAACCAATGATTAATATATAAGGCGGTTTATGTATCATAAAATTATTTAACGGAAAGAAACAATCGAAACTTTAATCGTTGAATGATCTACAGTCCACTGATACTAGAACGGAATATATGTAGAAGATCCAGTGCAACCTAGGAGCACCATGAGTAGCATGTCACACTGATCTTACATTTTGCCACTCTAATTTGTAAAAAACTCTTTCACTCTTCTTGGGGGGTCTTTAGTTCTTATTTCCATTCGTTCCTCTCGTAAACCTGATACTAAGAGGAAGAATATTACAACCTGCAGATTCAACGGTTCTAGACAAATGTATAGACGATTTTGATTCGATTTCAGTTGTCTTGTTTCAAATCAGTTATCTTTGCTTATAAACCCAATGAGTAATATATAAGGCCGTTTATGTATCATAAAATTATTTAACAGAAAAAAATAAAATATGAGACATTTTAATCGCTTAATGATCTACAGTCCAGTGATAGTAGAGCGGAAAACATATAGCGCAAACGTAGATGCACCATTAGCATGTCACACTGCACCCCATAATATGCCACAAAAAAATTGTAAAAATTCTCTCAGTGTGTCATCTTTAATTATCATTTCCATTCCTTCCTCCCGTACACCTGATACTAAGAGGACGAATATTCCAGCCTGCAGATTCAAATCGTTCCACACAAATGTATGGGCGATTTTATTTCATTTCAGTTGACTTGTTTCAAATCAGTTCTCCTTGCTTATAAATCCAATGAGTAATACATAAGGTCGCTTTTGTACCACAAAAATTTTTAAAAGAAAAATTAATTGAAATTATAATCGTTGAAGGATAGCTAAATTTTATTCTGCACGAGAACTTTTCAAAAATATATTTTCTTGTAATTTCGCGATTTTAAATTTTTCTCAATCATTATTAATTATTCATTTCGATCTAAAATAGTTCTCTTGTTTTAAAGTATATCAATTTTTTGTAATGTTTATCTAAACAATACATTTTATGATAAAACATACATAAACATATACACACATCTTTAGAAATTTTAAATAATTTGGTGCTTACAATTTGTAGTTTAATTTAAAACATATATGTTGAAATAAAGTTTTCAATATAATGCACAATTCTTATCAGAACATATTAAATAAATTATTGTTAGACAAATAAGTTATAAATGATTAAATATATACTTCATATAAAGAATATTAATTCGCTAAGTTCAGATAAAGAATAATAATTCAACAATGTCTAGTTTTTAGTTGTTTTATAATTAAAAATATTATGTTGATAATTTATTTAAATAAAAATACTAGAATAAATTTGAGTTATATACCGATCACTTTTTTAGCTAAAAAGCATTAAAAAAAAACTCTAATGATTTGAATGCATTTAAGAAATAAGCTGCCTTTTTTTTCTTTCAATAATACATAGATCTTGCGTTTATAAAATATCAATAATGAAAAAAGTTAAAGCTTTCTTTCAAGTATCTGAAAACATTATTTATCTTCAAAAACTAAACAAGTCTTATCTGGTAGCTTCTTTAAAAATCAAACATCACGAATGACAGTCATCATGGTTACAAGCTGGAATATTTACAAAGCGATCATGTTTTGCTAAAAGCAATGACCGTGTAAGCAAGCAATAGACATTCAATAAAGGAACGCTACCTCTTTGAGAAGAAAAAAATAATAGAAACAAAGGAGAAAAAAATCATCACATAAATACACAAAAGTCATTGGAAACTCGTAGGGTATCCAATACTTAGAATGTATGATATGGCCGCAATGCTTGCTTTTTGTTTCTTTCGACTTCTACTCATGCAACTTCTTCAAAAAAAAAAAAAAAAAAAAAGAAAAAGAAAAAGAAAGATAAAAATGAATTCTGATGTCTGGCCATAAAATGTACATTTTTCTTCGCTTTGGCGGCCTGTTTCAAGTGAATTTCTTGAATTTAATTCTTTTTTGGGAAGATATTTTTCATGTTTTGTAAAGCAATACGAGAATACGATTATTTGCCAAGCTCTCTTAGACTGCGTTTACCACTGTAATAGATGGACAGCGATTCTCATGTTCGTAATACAAGATGGAATGATTTATTTCCTCCTGAAATGGATTTGAAATTGTAACCGATGCTTTTTAGAGGTTGTGGATCCTGTTTTTATGTATTGTATACAATTGATTGGGTAGCCTTTTAAATAATTAAAATATCTGAACTTTTATATACTAGTTGCATAGCTTTTGTCTGAATAAATTTCAGTATTTGATTACATAAAATAAGTTGATTTATTAATAGTTATTTTAGTTGTTTCTTACTAAAAGCTAACAGTAATTTTACAATGATTGTGAGTTGCGAAATTAAACTGCAATATAACTTTAAAAATGTTATTTTAATTTATTATTACATATTTAATTTCAAAACTTGTTAATGTTGTCAATATAGCAATTTATTTATACATATGTTTAAAATAATTTAAAATTGTTATTTAATTAATTTATTCTCAGTAGTTATGTTTCCTAAAATCATCCCTTTTGTATTTCCTTTAATTATACTAAAATAAATAAGTAATTAAGGAATAAAATGCTGAAAAATGAACAATTTAGAATTGTGTGTATACTGATGCATTACTCAAAGCCATTTACTTAATAAATTAATTAAACCAAAACTCATATTAAAACCACGTGGTTCAAATATTATTAATTTAATTTTAAATAAATCTTTAGAATTTAAAAACGTTGCCTTAAATTTCTTTAAATATAATATCTATAAAATATCCATGTAATATCTATAATATATACTTTTAATTTGGAATTTTTTTGTTTTTAATGCATTTTGTTTTTGTGACATATAATTTTTATCAATGGCGCTTTTTTATGGGATACATAAATATAACATTAGAAAAATTTATCGTATTCTTAAAAAATAATTTAATTCCATCAAAAACATTTTAGTCAAATTTTCATCTTTTTTTAATTGTATTTTTTGTCTTTTGAAAAATATAATATTTTAAATTTAACTTATTTTATTACCATATACGGTTTAATTGGAGAAAAATTTATTACAATTTTAATTGGAGAAATTTTTTTTAGTTTTTCTAAAAATGAAAACATTGACATATTGTTATTTCTTTTAATAAATTATTAGCCTGTAGTTTTGAAATTTATTAAATGAATAATAAATTATGTAATATTTTTAGATTTTTTTCATTCTATTTTGTTTTTTTCACACAATTTCAGTTTTTTCTTAACTAATTAGCTTGCTTTCTCCAATATATACCTTTCTGTTCAATTCTAATTATATATGGACATTTAAATAAAATTTATTTAATTTCACTCAAAAAATTGTAATTAACTAGTTTCAATGGAATTAAATAGGAAAAAAAAAAAATAACCTTAACTGTTTTTAATACGACCATATTCGTATATAAAGTGATTTTAAGAAAAAGCATAACGAATCTTTAAAATTTAATGGAAGGAACATAATTTTCCCTTTATTTTTAAACCTCATGCCCCATTACTATTTGTCAGATGTAATTGATAGAAGTCATTAAAAATAATTCATCCTAAAAGGTAGCCACTCACTTTTGTAACTAAGTCCATTACTGAAGAATACACTTTTTTTTTTTAAAAAAACGAAACGACATAAAATAATTTCAGAGAATTAATAATAAACAAAAAACGGTATCCATGTCACCGCTCTTTAACAATGAATGAAACAATTGGGTTTTGTTTCTATTTACGACAATAAACGTTACACAACGTCAGCAGGGACTGACAAAGAAGCTCGTTTTTCGTAAATGCTTATAAAATAAAGATGAAAATGACATTCGAATGAATGCAATTTGAAAGCATTTTGTAAAATTTCTTTCTTTGTTTCTTATTTTTTCAATTTGCTGGCGTAGATAGCTTTATTTTTGCAGCACTCAAAAAAATAAGTGCTGTGTTTTCATTAGTCAACTTCAATTTGTTTAGAAAATTATTTATAAAGCGATGATTGTACATTTCAATAAAAAAAATTAATTCTTTCGTTTATTTGTTTTTGTTTTTTTCCTTTCATTTGATAAATGCCTTTTTGAAAGACGTGGAAAAAACTAAAGAAATTTCTTAAGAACATAAAAGGTTCCTTTTTCATCGTGTAAGATATCAGTAAATATTACATAATGTAAAAATACCTGAGATAATTAGCTGACTTTATTTTTAAAAAAATGTAATCTAAACATGACGGTTAAGTAATTAGATGTATAAAAATAAAAGCGTTTTTATTATTTTGTGGGAATGTATAGATGCAAAGTTCAAACATAAAATTCATTATTAGAATGTATAATGATATTAATTATTGACCCAAAGTAATTCATAATATAAAGCAAGCCAATATGAGAGTAAAAGGTTTAAGGGTAAATTTTGCAGTAAGTTTTCAGATAAACAAAAATTCATGTGAAAATGGAGACAGCGTGTGAGAATGGTAGTTGGACTGTCTGATGGGAGTTTTCCGGGGTTCTTCTTATTCAAAACGTAAATGGGATGAAGGGTCCTTTATATTATAGAAATCATGATGTCCCGTATGCAATAAAATATTTCACAATATATTTTAATGTTATAATTGAAAACAATAAAAATCACTTTGATTTGAAATATGCAAATATTTCAAAATTCAACATATAAATGTTTCATATCGACATATAATCTTCTTATGTATTGAAAGTATTGGTATTTAAATTGATAATGGTAATACCAATATTCAATTAAATACTAATACTCCCAATACATAAGAAGATTTAATTAAGAATTAACTCGATTCATTTATCATAGTAGTTTGAGAGTATATTAGAAAAATAAACTATCAAACTCAGATACGTTATACATTAATATAATTAATTAATATAATACATTTCTACAATATATATATTTAAATATATTTTTATTATAATAAATACATCATTGGTGTTTGAGAGTGTATGAGAAAAATAGTTTTATATTCCATTTACAATGATTGTTAATTTAGTAAGCATTTATTTTGTTTGTGTATTTGTTTAAATTTATTGTGCATGTAATTTAATTAAATATTCTTTTTTCTGAAATTTCAGATCAATAGCGAAATATTGAAGTAAAATATTGAGTTTGAAAAAAAAAATTTCTAATTTGATTACTTGACATTAATTAACTGTATACTTACCGTAAAAGTAAAGTTACTATCAATGAAAAAGTAAAATACTTATCTGCATAATGGCATTACTATAATAGTGACAATATTTGCCCAAACTCAGAACAAAGATTTTGGAAGCAAAAAGTAAAAATTTTTATGTAACATGCTCACACTTCTTTTCAGATGCTCTAGAATAAACATGTATATCTTATGTACCTTTCTATGGTAAATATACTTTAAATATTTGCTGAAGAAAAAAAAAATGTTGGACGGTAAATATTGATTTTAGATTACACTAAATAACATTAACCTGTTAGTAAACAGTCTGAGAATAACATTAAAAATATCTGCTGTTAAAATTATCATATTTGAATATAAACTTTTTATGAATATACTATATTATGGTAAATCTTCGAGGAAAAAAAATAGTTTGCATGTCAAAGTATAATTAAGAAATCTGTGAAATATTTTAAGTACATTGTAAGACTGTGAGAAATTTTTTTATATTTTGAATGCTTTTTAATGATAAAATGGCTTTTGTTTCTCATTACATTGTTTATAGTACGGTTGAATTCCATCAGCATATATACATTATACTATTGTATACAGCATATATTATTGTAACATATATAATTTTCTTTTATTGTATAGAATTTCCTTCATTACTGAGAAATACATTGATTTGCATTACATTAAAGAAAATATTAAATTATTTTCCTAAATTAAATTGTTAACTTACAAATTCTTCAGTCAATTCTTCCCTAATTATAAAAGAAATCAATGAATTCCATTCATTGTTTTCTTTTCAATGAATACAATAAACAATGAATTTCATTCATTGTTTTCTTTTTCAATGAATGACAATAAACAATGAATTTCATTGTTTTCTTTTCAAACAACATTAATTAAATAATTATATCTTAATTCATTAATATTTCTAATTTCCATTAAAACAATTTTTAATTAGTTAAGTTCATTTTTAATTGGAGTATATTGAATGTAACTGGACTCTATTGAATAACTCGTTTATATTGAATACAACTAGATTATATTGAATCTTTATCTGAATATCTTTTGATTATTTTTGAACTATCTCTAGAGGTTCTAAGCTGATATTTGCATTTTATACAACTTTACAGCTATCAATTTTTTTTAAATGCATACACCTGGAAATTAATGCATCTTATTTTGTGAAAAGTAATCTATTATAATATTTAATATCTTTCATATAAAAGTAATAATAATATATATTATTTATTTTATGATTAATATCTTCTATACATATTATAATATTCAATATATTTCATATAAAAGTAATGTACTTACAAACAATACTTATATTTATTGTTTGTTACTTTTTTTTATATGAAAGATATTAAATATAACAACATGTTGACAAATTTTAAATATTTTACACAGCATTTCTCATCAAATGGCATAGTTAATTAAAATAAACTGTATATATCATTCAAAACCTATAATAAATCAAAATTATCTTCTTCCACTGAAATTTAAAACCATGTCTGTCGAAGTCATCATTATCTTGTTTATCATGTTGTTTGGTTAAATCATCTTGTTTAGTGAAAAGTAATTTATAGATAAAGATAAATAGTGTACATTACTTTTATGTGAAAGATATTAATATAATATAACATGTTGACAAATTTTAAATATTTTTGCACAAAATATTTCATCAAATGGCATAGTTAATAAAAATAAACGGTACATATCATTCAAAACATATAATAAATCAAAATTGTCTTCTTCCACTGAAATTTGAAACCATGTCTGTCGAAATCTTCATTAAACATTCACAATAATGAAAAGGGCTGCCATAGCAACCCAATGGACCGATCGCTGACAACATACTCTTATCAATAATTATGATGTTTATTGCCGAGAAAAATAACAAAGGACCGGGCTTTTGACTGCCCTCTTATAATGGACATAGACACGCACAATTGTATGTATGGTGCACAGATTTCCTCGCTTGCCTGCATCTAAAAGAGATGGCGTATGTTATGACGTAACACGCATAGATAGTCACGCTCGTTTGTCATTAATACGCGCAAAATGAAGTTAAAGAAGTGCAAACGTTTCATTCATTACCTTTCCTCATTAAAGTTTAATGCTTACTCAAGTCTGTACGACATATTTCTGCTTATTAATTTTTTTCTGTAAAGGTCTCATTTTTCTTCCATAATGTGAGAAAAGTTTGAGTCGTGTATTTTTTTATAAACCCAGCATTTTTAATAATTTGCTAAAACTGTTGATTATTTCTTTTAATAATTTTAATTTAGGATAAGAGAGATTTTGTAATTTTTTTCTATCATTGTGGCATTTTGCTTGTTATAATTTTTATTAATAGGGTCACATAAAAATTGATGATGGCTAAATGATTTACTAAAACGTCCTGTTCTAGTTTATTTTGACATGTTTATCACTGATTTTTTGAAATTTGTACAATGTATATTCCAGTAAATGTCTAGAATATTAGTTGGTCAAAAGAATAATAATCACTTTTTAATGGCATTAGATAATTGTCAGTTTGAAATTTTTAGATACCTATAATTGTTTAAAGATAAATATTAAATCAGTCATGCAGTACAATGGGTGTTTTTTGAGCATGGATGGATAGTGTGTGCTAATCATGCCACACATGCTATCTCGTATTCATAGTAATTTGATAAAAATGTTGCTTATTTTTTTAATAATTTAAATTTTGGTTAAGGTTATGATTAATTTAATAATTTTGCTATTTTTTTCTTTGTGGCATTACCTTGTCATAATTTTTATTAATAGGGTCCCATAAAAAATTTGGTCATTATGTGCTAAAACGTCCTGTTGTTGTTTATATCGAATTGTTCATCATTGATTTTATTGAAATTTTTGCAATGTATATGTCAGGTCATGACTAGAATATCAGTTGGCCAAAGAATAAGAAGCACTTTTGAATAGCATTAGAGAAATTTCAGTTTGAAATTTTTAAACACCTTTAATTGTTTAAATATCCATAACTGATGCAGTAATTTCAGGTGTTTTTTTGTTGTTGTCGTTGGGTGAGTATGGGTGAATCTCATGTTAACTCCATGCCATCTCGTGTTACCGATGTATACCACCCACTGATGATGACTGGCGGACATTTAAAGGTAATTGGTCTGCATTTGCTAATTGACTAATCCATTATTACAGCATGATAAATAGCCTGATATTTACATGTAATATCTATACTAAATTAAATAAAAATTTAGTGTGTAATATAATAACTTATTTTAATAAACAAACAAATAGTAGTTAAATTCTTTAATTTTGTAAATGTGTTTAACAAAGTACAATCTCTCAGTTCTATTTTCAACAGTAAGTGCGAAAAGATGAATTCGTCCTGCCTGGGCATACGAGACTATTTTCAACAGTAAATCAATTCTATTGAAATGAGCATACGAGACTATTTTCAACAGTAAATAAATTCTATTGAAATGAAAACAATATGCTAATCCTCATAACAATCTCTCAGTTCTATTTTTCAACAGTAAGTGCAAAAAGATTAATTCGTCCTGCCTGAGGGCATACGAGACTATTTTCAACAGTAAATCAATTCTATTGAAAATAGTCTCGTATGCCCTCAAGCGGGGCAGGACGATTAAACTTTTGCACTACTGTTGAAAATAGAACTGAGAGATTGTACTTTTTTAAACACATTTACAAAATTAAAGAATTTAACTACTATTGTTTTGTTTATTAAAATAAGTTATTATATTACACATTAAATTTGGACATTCTGCCTGAGGGCAAACGAGATTTTCAACAGTAAATCAATTCTATTGAAATGAGCATACGAGACTATTTTCAACAGTAAATCAATTCTATTGAAATTAAAACAATATGCTAATCATCATATTTCTAGAAAACGTACCTTAAATTAACATTTATTTCACAGTAAATAAAAAATGTATATGTATTCAATTTTTAAAAATATTTTCTTGGAATTGTCAAGTGATTTACAACAATGATTTTAAAATGCTGTTCTTACCAAAAGGAATTGTGACTTGTTGTATGTAAAGTAAAATATTCAAATTTATTAAAACAGCATGCTTTCATATTTGATTTTTCCTACATTTCAATGAATATTGTCTAATTAAATAATATTCATTTTTTCTTATGTATGCATATATTATTTCAAAATATAATGTAAAATAGTATCTTTATTGTCTAGTTGTTTTTTAAAAATTTATTTTAATATTCAATTTTAATGAACATTTGGCATGCTAAAAAATGTACGCACATGCATAAAAAATGTATGCATAAAAATGCATTTCCTAATGTAAAAACTTTCATAGAATTATCCATAGAATTTCTATAACTGATTTATAAAAAAAATATTTTTTTTTTTTTGAAAAACGGCTCTATTTTCATCTGGATTAATAATTATTTATTTATTTATTTTAACAAAAAAGACAATAATGGCATCAAATATATAAAAAATATATACATATGAAAACAAATGTCGTTATAAAATGCGCTTTAATAATCGGTGTCATTTATAAAGCGAGGAACAAACAACGTTTTATCTGCTGTCTTTTCATATAGTGTTTCAGATTTTAAGATATTTATTTATTTTGTGAACATATTCAAAAATCCAAAGCTTTATAACACATACACACTTCACATGATTATCATAATAGTATTTTTGATGATGTGCAAATCGGTGTCATTTGCAAAGCGAGGAACAAACAAATCTATACTTGCTATCTTTTCATATAGAGTTTAAATTTTTAAAATATATATATATATGTATACACTATGTGGAAGAAAGTGACGAGACACGACACTATAACGACATAAACCCATATTTATTAAAATTAATAGGAGGTAGGGCCTCCTTTGGCTTCGATCACAGCTGCAACCCTTCTGGGCTTGCTTTCTACTAAATTAGCCATAGTGGCAAGAGGAATTTCCTTCCAAATAATTAACAGGAAGTTCCATAGTTCAGGCTGGGGGGTGGGGTGGGGCCCTCAACCGACGGTCAATTCGTCCCAAAGATGTTGAATTGGGTTAAGATCAGGGCTCTGCGCCGGCCATTCCATGCGTTTAACGTTGTTGTTCACATACCAATCAAGAGTCCTCATTGCAACATGTCATGTTGCGCTGTCGTCTTGATACCAGCAATCATCCATACCGTACGTTGCCCACAAGGTAGGAAGGACATGATTGTCGAGAATATCACAGTATCTATCGACATTCATCGCACCATAAACCTTCACCAGTGGGTCAGCCCCATACCAGGAGAAACAGGCCCATACCATCAATCCTCCTCCACCAAACTTTACAGTTGGGACGACACACTCGGGCAAAAAGGCGTTCTCCTGGTAAACGCCATACACTAAACATGTCCATCGGAACGGAAAAGGGTAAATCGTGACTCGTCACTCCAAAAGGACGCGTTTCCAGTCATCCAGAGTCCAAGTACGGTGGCCTTTGGCCCATCGAAGGTGCGCTTTCTTGTTGGTTTTCGTAATCAAAGGCTTATGGGCCGCCGAACGTCCAGTGTAACCTAACTTATGGGCCTCGATACGAAGAGTCTTGGTTGAAACGGCCACACCTGTGGCTTGTCTATACTCATTAGCGATGTAATCCATATTACCTATTGTTTGACGGTTACTTCGAATCTCCCTGCCGAGCACCCACCGGTCCATGCTAGTGAGAACTGTATTTCTTCCACTTCGGGGTTTGTTCTGACAGTGTCCCTCAGTCATGTAGCGACGCACTACACGTGCTAAAGTTGATTTTGAGCAGTTACGGAGACGGGATATCTCCTAATTGGCACCTTGGCAAGATGCAATCCAACCAACACACCTTTCTCGAACTCAGACAACTCTTCCCGTGGCGGCGTCTTGACAAAAAACAACTCTAGTCGACCCCACACAGTATTTATAGGATATGGCTGACACGTGATACCTATTCTTGCGCATGTGTCAGTCAGCTGTATTGTCGACTTTTCTACTTTTCGAGGGGTGTCCCGTCACTTTCTTCCAGATAGTGTAAATATATATATTATTTTGTGAAGATATTCAAAATTTTGATGCATTATAACATATGCACATCACATGTTTATCAGAATGGTATTTTTGACAATGTAAAAATCGGTGTCATTTTAAAACGAGGAACAAACAAATTTCTATAAGATTTAATTTCATATTTTAAGATATTTTTTGTTATTTTTGAAGATATTCTGAAGTTCAAATCTTTATAAACACACTTCAGAGAATAATATTTTTGATAATGTAAAAATCGGTGTAATTTGTAAAGTGATTATTAATTAGTGTCATTTGTAAAGCGAGGAACAAATAATTTCTATCTGCTGTCTTTTCATATAGTGTTTCAGATTAAAAATCGGTGTTTTTAAATAAAATAATGCTATAAAGCTTTTTAAATTCAAAGCTTTGTAGCAAATACATACTTCACATGTTTATCAGAATAGTAATTTTTGATAATGTAAAAATTGGTGCCATTTGCCAAGCAAAGAACAAATTTCTATGAGCTGCCTTTCCATACAGTGTTTCATATTTTTAAGATATTTATTTATTTTGTGAAGACATTAAAAAAAATTCAAAGCTTTAAAACACGTGCACATTTCACATCTTTAACAGAACAGTATTTTTGATAATGTTAAAGTTAATCCCATGTACAAATATACGTACGCACAACATATCCAGTTTTAGGAAAAAAAATATTGTTAAATAAAAGGGCCCAAAGGGAGAAAACGCACAGAAAAAAAACCGAGAATATACCGTAAAAAGTTTACGTCACCTTTTTTATCGTCATCATTTATGATGAAGGGATACATCTCATGTATACTCCACTTTTTTTTATGTCCTCCATTTACCTTATATATATTTTTCTATCTTTTATTCAGCGTGCATCTGTGAGTACAGTATAAAATATGCGATCTGCTCCCTCTAGATGTGATTGTTTTCAATGAAATTCTCCAAAGCAGAAAATATAGGGCTTTAGGGTCCAGAATAGGTTAAAAAAATATCAGGAATAAACTGCTTTCAAGGAGATTTACGCTGAAAATTAATTTTTACAAATGTAGTTTATATTTGTATCTTAGAAAATGTATAAAATATTAATTTTACAAGTAAATTGTTTTATATTATAATATAAAGTATTTTTTTTTTAAACTAGGTGCACTTTCAAAGAGTGAAAATACAAGTGACAGAATCCATTACTTCTTATGTCAAGAAAGATACAACTTTCAAGTTTACATCTAAAGAACGAACTGAATAAAATTATTATTATTTATTATTTAAACTAGTAATTTCTACATTTGTGTATTTGTAGAAAATTACTTTCCCTTTCTGATGTGTATGGAAATGAAATTAATATAATTTTATACAAAAAAAACACGTACTTAAAAATATCTCAGAAATAAGTATTAAATTTTTAATCAATATGAACTAGCTAATATTTTTAAAATAAAGATTATTTTCAAAGATTAATAATAATGTTTATTCAATGGATTACATTCATTTTCAGCTCCCTCTCACTTTATATGTATATATATATATATATATAATGTTTTAAAACTATTCTGTCTATTGTGTAGAATAATCATTTGCTACTTACATATTATATAAAATTGATTAAACAAAATTAATAGATTTTTAAAAATATACAGAAAAACACAATTTGTAATTTTCAATAATAACCTAATTAATGGTTTCCTTTAGTTGATAATAGAAAGTAAACATTTAGTAAATATCCAAAGGAGTTACTTTTTTTTAAATGTTAAAAAAATAGAAAAGTGCAATAAATTTGCAAATTTAATTTTATCATACATGAATGTATTTTAATATTATTTTTAATCAATGGAACTTGAATGTATATAAAATAAGGAAATTAATTTAATTATATTAACTAATAATTAAATTAACTCACATAAATATAACAAATCTTCAGACAACATTTTGAAAATATTTAAACAAATCTTCTGCTGTTTAATAAACAATATATATTTCTTATTTCATACAAATCCTTTATGCAGTCATATTAACAAAAATTGAATTTCTATTTTAAAAAGTCAATACTATCGAAATATTATCTTTAAATCATATTTTTAGTGTCTGAACTCTCAAAGCAATTAAGCAATTATGTAGCTACCAGATTCGATAAATTGTATTACCTAATATATATTTTGTTCATTTTTTAGCGTTCTATGTTTTCACTAGAGTGGTAAAAATAATTGATTATGCATTTTTATTTTTGTTTATCTTAAACATTACACTAATTAAAGTAGTATCAAAGAAAAATATATTTCTTAATGTATAACAAAAATATTTTTTATATTCTTAAAAATATATACAAAAATGTATCAAGAAGGAAATTGTTTTTCAGTTTTCAATTAATTTTTAATCCCATCTAAAACTATATTAATAGAAATAGCGTCATGTGATATTCAATTAAAACAATTTTAATTGAATCAAGAATTCCTTGTACTAAAGTATAATAACAAATTAAGAATAAAATTGCAGATAACCTTATATTATCCATTTCATATTCTCATAAAACCTAGCAATAAAAATATATGTGAATTTTAAAATACACATAATTGAGATCATAGGGCAAATTAGTTTATTTAAAAAAATGTTCTTGAAGTAAAATTTTCTCTCGGTGCACTAGGAGATTTATCTGTTACTATAACTTTATATATATACTTTTATATAACTTTATATATATTATTATCTATAACTTTATTATTATATTTTTGTGATCACTATAGACTTCATTCCAGGACAATATCATACTGTTATGTGATAAAAATGAAATTAATTTAAAAAAGAAAACTTTTTCTGCATTCAATTCTACGGTCTTTTGGAATTATATAAAAATATTTTTTGATAGAAAATAATTACTAAATGAATCACATGCATCACACTTATATAGAAATAAATCATTAATCACCCAAACAATGTATCATCTATTTAATAATCCCTAGTTTATATATAAAGAAATTGAAATGTTTATATTTCTTTTTAATTAGATAATAAAAGATCACTCATAGTAAACTTTTGATATACTTCATCACTATTGCATCAGAAACCGTACTACCTCTTGTTTAACGACATATTATAGATGTTTCTTCTCCTTCCTTCCGGAAAAAAAAAAAATACAAGGATTCGCTTATTTACAATATTCAAAGAAAAGTGTGATCTTCCTTTTTCACCAGTGCCAAGTGCTTGACTTGCAGAATCATAATTAGCAAGATATACAAATGGAGCAAGGACTTCACAATCTCGACAAAGCGTTAATCTAATTCAGTATTTTTAAGTATTCACTGTATAGCTGATATTAAATTCACTGCAAACGAAAAGTCACTGTATCCCGCCTCTCCGCACAATGGAAACAACGAAGCGAAACTTATATTTTCACCTTTGCTAATAAAGACTCTTGGATTGTCACCGCAATATCTTTATGCAAAAGTTTAGTTTACTTCGATCATTTTTTGTTGTGTATCAATTACTGCATATCGTGAGCCCAATTGAAAAGATTTAATTTCCTACACATTCCTAGCCTTGCGATCATCTCAAAAGTTCTTTAAAACAATCTTATATTTTGCCATGCTTCAACGATATGACCAACTATTTGTTCATCAAAACTTCAAAATGCATCCTTCTATTTCATTTATTTTAGCAGGCATACATTAATTCATATGATTTTGCAAGTGTTGTTAATTTCGCGTGATGTTTAAATATACATTTTAGAAATTTATTATTATTATTACTTTTGCATCAACGTACTTGTTATTATTTTTTATTAATGCATGTATATTATTTATAAATTTTTCAATAATTCATATATATATGCATTAATTAATATCTTACTAATAAAGAATACGAAATAACATTGATAATTAAAAATGCTAACTTTGAATTTCCTGCAAATAATTTTGAAACATAATATACAATTTGAATACGAAACCTAAGGCAGTCTTGCGTGAGGCAAAGTGCCAGATATTTAACCTTGGTGTGATCTGGTAAACCTCAACATTAAAGAAAAAAAGTTCAAATGTATATTCATAAAATATTTTCTTTTTTTACAAGTCAAGGATTTTTAAAAAGAAGAAAAATACAATTTAAGAATTCTGATGTTCAGTTTAGAATGTACTATTTACCGTTGTGTTATTATTTTCTAAAAATTATTAAAATAATCTAGTTTTTTTTTTTTTTTTTACCCTAATTTAATTTCTTTCGTTTCTGATTTATTCATATTAAAGTGATACATTCGAATAGAAATGTATGAGGAAAATAATGTATTTTTTTTTTTTTATTTTCATTTATTAATTTTACTGCAATTTTTATTTTCCTTTGCAAAACGATACAATAGGAACAATATAATTAACAATCGAAAAATAAATTGATAAATAAGAGAAAAAAACCGAAATTTAAATTACAAATGTTAAAAAATTAAAAATCATGAAGCAAATTTTTATAATTATGGAAAAAGCAAAAAATAATGATAACTTCAATAGCTACCAAAATTATTTAATGATCTGTTAATCATGGGAATAATGATAAATTTCAGCTGAATTACATCAGCAGTAAGTAATAAATAATACGCATACGTGCATATTTTTGTAGTGGAAATCTTCCATAAATTTATCTATTTGCATAATTCTCAAGGAATAATAATTACACAATGCCCAAAGAAGAGTTTTCAATTATAGTAATGAAATTTTTATTCTGTATTAATGGAAAAATTGAGAAGCAATAAAGGGACAGTTCAAAGTTTTTTCATAATGAATTCAATTTTAGTTTTATCACTGTTTTCGAAATGATTTTAAGTCTTTAAGTTTTTTAATTTCTTAAACATTTTAATAGTTCATTTTGCTTTCTTCACAATGAAAAGCTTCTAATAAAATAACCTCCTTATAAGATGATAATAGTAGAAGAGGAATGTATATTGTGCTTATTACATTACATATACCAACAAATCATCATTAAATTAAATTAAATGTTGACTTGCAAATTTGCAAACTAGAAAAATTGTAAATTTATTAAGAAAAATAACTTCTGCCAGGTGTCCTTGCAGAAAATCAAAAAAAAAAAAAAAAAAAAAAAAAAACCGCTTGAAAATAAATTTATTCTTATTAAATTCAAAATACATGATTGCTTAATATATTTTGGTTATTATATATATTGGATTTCTCAATGACCAGAGTATTAGAAAACCCACTTCTGATTAGTCTTTTTCAGATTATTGTGTTTCTTGTGCCATTTATTTTGGGTTTTGGGTTACATTTTCAATATCTATCACAAAAAATATGTATGGCTATTACTGCAAATTAAAAAGCTTTATATTGATAAAATATAATTTTAGATTTTGTATTTTTATTATAAAATTTCAATAACATTTAAAAATTTTTATTATTAATTTCGTGACCATTGTTAAAAGAAAATTTAGCATTTTAAATTCAGAATATGTTCATACAAATATATTTAAAAAAAGTAGCAAACTTATGTTATTAAAACATTTTTATTAAAATAATCAACGAAATAATTTATTTTGTCATTCTTTATTAAATGAAGAATAATCAATTATTTAATTGATTTTTTCCTTAATTAAATCATTTTATTTCATAATTTAGCCATTCCACTAATCAAGAATCCAATGTTCAATATAAAATTTAATTTAATTAACTAAAATATAAAATATTCATAATATTAAATTACCAAACATCGTTTACTTACAAATTCGTTTCTTCAGAAATAGGTAATACTACAATGCGCAAAATCTATTTTGTATGTAAGGCATTAGAAACAACGCCCATTAGAATTAGAATGGGATTAGATATCTAGAAATGCATCTGTCCATGAACCTTTGATGAATTTATTCTCTGAGATGAAATAACTCCAAACGAGTCACACCCAAATTTCCATATTTGTAATTTTCCTGACTCCATTTGAAGAGATATATCTTCGCCTATTCTGTTTCAAAAATAAAATTGCTGCTGTTTATTATATTTATAATTTTCACTTAATATTTACCTTTTATTTTCATTATTCTACTTTTTTCACATGAAATTACAAAACGCTAACTAATAGTATAAACTTAGCAGAGAACTTACTTAAAGTCATTTATAGTTATTCACTAATGGATTGCAAAAGTTTATTTTTCTTATTATGAAGCAAAATATTTTATCCCAGTTTCTTGAAGAACGCTTGAAAAGGAATGTATCCTTATTAAATTTACAATATCAAAAGACATGATTTCTGGTATATTTCAGTTATATATATATATATATATATATATATATATATATTAGATTTCTCATTGAAACAGACTATTAGAAAGCATGCCTTTACACATGCATACAGTTAATATGTCTTTTTTCAGACTGCTGTGTTTTCTGGAAAATAAAAATTCTATATTATCATTTTTTAAATATTACAATAACATATAAAAAACTGTAGTTATTGAAACTTCATCATTTGTATACTTCATCATGGAAAAACTGTGCAACACTTGCGGACAAGTTGCCATTTGGCAATATCATTTTCGTAAAGATACAGTTTTGTAACAGTCATTAATTTAAGTATATATGAAATCAGTGACGTTATATTTTTTGAAATATATAATCCATCCTTAAAATAGTGATTTTAAGAACTGATTATTAAAGTCACATTGATCTGTACCATAGAAAGGTTATTCGAATAACATTAACGCATTGATGCTAATCAACTGGGAAAATACCACCTTATTAAAATAATTATAGTATTTATGCTAAATTTATTTTATTGGGAATTACAGACACACCTTTTGTGGATCTCCATTTATTTTTAAGCGACTCCATTATAACACAATGATTTTTAAGTGATATACGAAGATAATTTGTATCTTCATATATCATATATTCTATATGATCGTCAATTAAGATCATATATAACCATAGTTTTAAGCCAAATGTTTTTATTTTCTTTCTAATGCAACTGGCAAAAACTTACACAGCATGGTCTTGGATGCCTTAAGGCAAGCGCTGCACAGACGTTACTCACTTTGCATTACCCAGGGGCGCGTGTAACTTGATGGTAAGCCACGGACGCGGAGTAACAATGCCCCCGCAGCGCTCTACGATCCTATTAGGACCGGGATCTACGGCTTAAAGTGGATTCCGAACCACTACAAACACCCATGGGCAAGCCGGGATTTGGACCCGATACCTGTGGTACCGAAAGCCAGAGCGCTAGTCATTCGGCCATCAGACCCCAGTTTTAAGCCAAATGTAATATGATAGTTTCTAAGATGTCGTAGACTTCATTTTTTAACTGTATAATGATTCATAATATTGCAAAGATACTGTAGAAACAACCTAATTTGCATAATATGCTGTCCTAAAGCACTAAAGTAACAAAGTACTAAGTAACATACTACTATAGTAACTATATATTATATTATGATAAACAATTTTATTTACATTGTGTATATAGTTTTTATTTATGATTGGATAAAAATACTAAGTTTTTAGGTCATGGCATTATCAATTGTCTGTTATAGAGTAATGTAGACAAATATTTTATTATAAAGGACAATAATGTAATATGGTTAACATAATGTTAGGAAAATTACATTTAATTGAAATATTCTGCTAAATATTATCATTAGATTGCTTTATTGAGAAGTATTTCTTAAAAGAAAACAAAAATTTTAAAAGTAAAAAAAAAATCATTTTTATTGTTATAAAATCTATCGCAATAGTTTGCTAAAAATATAGAAATTTCATAAATTTTGCATTACATCAGTATATAGTTATTGTTAATTGGAAATTGTGTTTTAATTAATTCTTTAGCACCGCGCATAAATAAAAGATTTTCAAAAGTAAATCAAAGATCTAAAAAAATGCTTTTTTGCACTTAAAATATATCGGTCATCCAATCATTATATTTTTATAATTTAAAAGGAAAATTTTTCACTCAAGATATTTAATTATTTTAATTACGATTTACGCTATAAGTAGATTTTCTGACAAAATTAATTATTTATTTTGTCTGTCTGGTTTTCATTAACAGCTTTAATTAAAATTATAAATTGTAAATGTATATTTTAGAGCAAAATAATTTTTTGTCACCTATTTTAAAATTTTAGCAAAGATAGAGCTTATAAAAACAATTTGATTGAAGTATGTGGAATGACTTTCCAAAAACATTGTTTATTGTATTTTTAATAAATGGATGTAGTGTTATTATTGTTTCTTTAAATTGCATGTACATTTTTCATAATATTATACATCATAAAACATATTTTTATATAATAATGCACATCACGAAATAGGGTCAGTGTAGGCTGGTGGATAGCATGTTAGATTTCTAAATTGAGAACCTGGTCCAAAGTCCAACGATATTAGACAAAGCAAAAACAAATGATGCTGGAATCGGAACAATAAATCTATATATCAGAAAGGCACTATGTTGGACTTGAATAAGAGGAAGGAAGATTACCCCAAATGCCATGCTTAAGGATGTTCCTTCAAATTTATGGCGACAATATGTGAAATGCAACTGGCCCTCAGTATTACCACTCGATATCATTTAATTTGCCAAATTTGACGTCCAAAGACGAATGACAGCAGTAAACAGTGCCTGGTATTCGAAAACAACAAATATTGTAAAATTAATGAGTGCCTTATTATATATATTCACATTTTTAAAGAACGCAATATTTTGCCTAAAATATATTTAAATTGATAACATATTTTACTTGGTTGGATCCCAAAAATTTTGATTTTATAAGACGTATTTATAATTCAAAGAACTTTCATGATTAGAAATTTATAAATTGCAATCATAATTTTCAATGAATCTTAAAAATCAAAGTGAATGCATTGATTTATTAATAATATTATTTTCATCTGTGTATATTCCTTTTTACAAATCTTTAGCAAAAGTCCTTGAACCAAATCTTCAAACAATAAACATGAAATACAAAAATATTTATTAACAATTGTTATACAAAAGAAATAAACAAATACAGTCAATTTTTTCTGCATAAAATGAACTGCATCATAAATATTTCCTTTATCTCTATGTTGCAAAAAGAGAATTTGTTGCAATGAATCTCGAATTTTGAAAGACAATACATTCGTTCATTAAAAAAAAGGCAAGATTGAATTTTGAATTGGGTACCTGAATTATAATGAGCAAATATTTAATTAGGAAGGCAGTTGTTGCACAACTGATTGCAAGTAGCTCCCAGATGAATGAATGATGATATTATAAATAACTTCCATATCACAGTTCTTTCGAAAATTTTTACTGATAATAAAACTTATTTATTCACATTCTATACTCATGTAGAAGCATTTGGTCTCAAATAAGTGCGGGAGCATTTCTAACAATAGATTTAATTTTCTTTGTTAGTTTGCTTATATTATTATTTTATAACGAATTTTGCACAATTTGCGTAACAAATATCATAATATATATTTCAAAAAAATTATCATAAGACAAACAAGAAAATTTACTATATTCATTTTAAATTCAAGTAAATAAGTTATATATATATTTTTTTAGTTTTCTGTATAAATGATGATTTAATGATATTGTTCGTTTGCAGTTGTACAAAATCAAAAATTAATTTTTATAATGTATAACGAATATAAATAGTATCATTTTTTTATATGAACATTTCATTATAATCATTTAAATTTCCGTGAGTATATACGCTTTAAAAAGGAAAAAAGAATGTTGAAATAACTTCATTTAAAATGGAATTCTTAATTTTAAAGAAAAATTATAATTTTATTGCACATGAAATTGTGATATTGATGAAACTGAGATAAAGTATGCAACAATTAGTCAAATGTAAAATAATATAAAAACTTATTCAGAAATTAGGAAATTAGATGGCTCAGCTAGTATAAAATTATTTTAAATAAAGTATCATTACTCCAAACAGTAATATAATGCATATGATTTTGTGTTGTCTCACGGATAAGACATGATATGATAACAATAAGGAGCCACTGCTCTTGAAAAGCTGGTCTAGGAGTAATAATGAGTAGAAGGACAGGGAAATACATCAATCATGCTTGACTCTCATTGAGAATCTTGTAGGTTTGGATGTAGAGTTGGTCACACTATGTTAAGTGTAGCAGGCCCTCCGTAGTACATCTCAATAACACAATTTGTTGCACGAAATTAATTTGTTGCATAAAATTCTTAAGAATAATATATTTTTCTTAAAATACATTTAAGATGACATGTTATGTGACATGACATTCCTTGTTTGGATCCTCGGCAGTCTAGAATTTTTAAAACTTTTCTTTTAAACTAAAATACTTTCATGATTGGAAATTTATCAATCCCAATTTTAAGTTTCTGTAACTTTTAAAGTGAGATAATGAAAATGAATGCAATCATTTATTAATATTATTTTCATCAGTTTGAGGTATTCCTTTTACAAAACTTTAACACAATCTGAGAACTAAATCTTCTACCAATAAACATGAAATTCCAATTTTATTCATTCAGAATGAAATAATAAAAAATACGATCATTTTGCATAAAAATGAACTTAATCATAAGTATTTTCTTATATACATGTTACAGTTTTTTTTAATCTGGTTATCGTGAATTTGTTTGTTCATTAAGATAACCTTTTATAATACTAGGTATACCTTTTCTAATGTTGTAAGATACAATTAACATTTATTATATTAGCATAAGGACACACCACATCACTATTCACAGTATATCTATAAATTTTATTAGTAACGGTTACATATAGAAAGACGTAAATGCAGTTGCATTCGAGAAAAAATATATTATTCCAGACATGGATATTATTTCCTCTCTGTGAATGTCTTTTACAGGTGCTTATTGGATTACAGTATCCAGGTTTACTCCAAATCCACTAATTCGGCACCTGCTTTATGAATTAAAATAGGACTATCAGTGAAGAGAAAGCCCTCCAATGATCTGCAATACAATAATCATGATGATATGCTAAGCTAAAACAACCTATTTTTCAATTCCTTCTATTAGCTCACACTCTCCCTATATATATCTTGTCCAAATTTTCAATCGCTCATAAAATACTTCTTATTCATCCACTCAAGTTCAAATAATTTTTTTCAACTTGTAGTGGATGACACTTGATGCCAATGTAGTTTTTTTTTCAAATATTAATTCATTAATTAAATTTAATTAACTAATTTTAGTTTTTTTTTTAGATTTAAGTCGCATATATCTACCAATAGATGCCACCAGATAAATTTAAAAAATGAGTGGAAATTATAAAGAAATTTCTGCAATAGAGTGAAAAAAAGTAGGAATTGACTTATTTTTTTTTATATAAGTTGTTTGTTATAAGAGATGAGTGAAAAAGAAATACTTGTGGGCATGTTTAAGGAGTATTTAGGAAGTTGTAAAGTTAACTGCACAAAGGCATGTCGTTTTGGGTTGAATTACTAATATTTCGTAAGCATTATAATATGGCCATAAGTTAAATCGACATGCTCATTTTCCAATCTTTCTTAAACGTGTTGGATGGCAAATTTGTGGTATTAAATTATTGTCAAAATCAATGAAAACAAAATGATTTACATTTAACCATGAAGCTATTTGTATCTGACTTTGATTTTCATATAATCTCCCAATAGACACGACAGTAGGTCTGGTAAGTAATGTCTGGGGTGGATATTCTACATCTATTGTCATAATACAAACCTACAATCTTACTTTCGCATAGAAATTTTTATATTTACAGATATACGGTCAATATTGCGATACAAAATCGCAGCTTTATTTAGCATCGAAAATTTATCGACATGTTAAACTTCATATCTATTGATTTCGGTTTCAAAGAATAAGTAAATTATCCGCAACATATATATTTAATTTAGATAAATCTCGGGAATATCTATGAAAAATAAACTTTAAATTTTTTATTTGTTCATGGGACAAAACTAATTTGTGTTTAAAAAGAAAAAAAAAAATGTTTGGAAATAAGTAGATAATTTTCATGAATGTATTTAATCACTATGTATACATTTTTCTGGTATGTTGACATTTTTTTTTTTTAAATTCATCTACATTTCTTGTTTGATTTATAAAAAACTCATCTACTCTAATATTTATTTATCGATTTCAATAGTTTAAACAAATATAACATTACAGTATTGATAAAAAATTTTTACTTTTATCAGAATATAATTCCTGCTGAAATTTATCAATTTATAAGAAAAAAATAATTTGTTTGTTCTGTACATAGACTGTTTGTTTTGATTTTAAATTTGAAATACTATGTTGATTTAAGTAAACATTACATTTTTGAGAGAAAAAAATTAATAGTCAAAACTTCAATGTTTTAAAAATAATGAAACGTTTTTATATATCTGAGAAAACAATTTATGTTTCTGCAAAAATATCCTATTTATAAAAAAATGGTAAACACTGCATTATGAATATGACATATATTACATAAAAAAATTGTTGTTGCATAAGAAAAAATAAATGTGACAAAATATTGTAGTTCATATTGCTTTTTAAAACTGCGTTTTAAAAGAACATAAAATGTTATCAAAGCAAATGTATACATAAAAAAACAATAATGTTTAAACAAAATTTATCTGCACAGTTTTTATGAAGTAATTCATGCGAATTATTATGTCAAATATTGTTACAAATAAAATATAATTAATAAACTGTTTTTGTATTTAATTCACTCAATCCTAAAATGAAAAGCATCTAATTAATATTCTTGCGAAATAAAAATTATAAGTGTTTACATAAAAAAAAAAAATAACGATGTAAATAAATGAAAAATTCAATTATTAATGTTTCATTAAATTATTAAGTTCTTTCATCTGAATAATAATCACCATCAATTCCAACTGTTTTCTTTTATTTAATAAATATCTCATTAATATATTTAAAAAGGGTAAATAATAAAATAGTAAATGAAAATTTAAATAATATAAAAATAAAAAATTTAAATATCATAAAACGCTATTTTCTTTTGAAATTCAATGATTATTCATCAATTTTATTATAATTTATGTTTTTACTTTACGAATTTATTGGTGATGTTACATATAATATGATTTTTTTTTTATATTTATACTGAACATATATTTTTAATTAATAATAAATTGTTAAACATAATTAGAAAATAAGTAGTTGTTATTAAAATGTAGTAGAATAATAAAAAAATTAAGTTTATTTACTGAGATTAATAATATTATTTAAAAGTTCAAATGTAAAACACACATGATATTAAATATTTTATTTAAGATTAAATACTTAAAAATTAATTTTTGCACTACATTTTTTAAAATTTATATCAATAAAATTGTAACTATTTATTTTTAATTAAACATGATAGAACTCTTTTCAATTTATTACAATACGAGAGAGATAATTATTCATATTTAATTAAACATTTGCCTATTCGAATTATTTGCTTTAGTTAAATTTTACAAATGATATACATTTATTCATATTTCTCAATGTTCTGCTTTTTCATTCAGTAGTATAAATTACGAAAAGAAGCATATTACATTTTAAATATGTATAGAAATTCAGGTTTATATAGTAATTAATAAATCTATACAGTAATAAATGTCTTCAAATATGAAATATATTTTAATCATAAAATATTCTTCATAATGAAACATTTGTAAATACCTTTATTCATATTTTTGAAAGCTTTGAACTTTAAAAGAAATATAGTATGGATAATATTTATTTTAGTTCTTATAAAAATTATTTGTAATTTTTTTATCTGTGTAAAAGTTCATATATTTTACTAATCTGCAATCGTAGAATAAAAATTCATTTTAAATTCGCATGCTTTCAAGGAATTCATTCACTTAATTTAAAATTCCTTTATTTTAATTTTTTTCTGCAGAAATTGATTAATATTAGAATAATTTCGATGATGATCAAATGTTCCAAAATTGAATTAACTCATTTTGTTGCTACTGAAACCCTTTCCAGTTTAGTTGGTTAACATGATCTTAAGATTTAAATATTTAGTAGGAAGATTAATAATACGGGTGAACTTTATGATGGGCATATAAAATGATTAGAAGGGTAAAATAAAAGGTAAAATTGGTGTAGAATGCGTCTCTCCTTGTTTCTGAAATATTCAATTTACTTGGTCAGATTGTCAAAGCACCAAAATTATGTTTGTATGTAATCCATAACCATATGTAAGATTTAAATATTCAATAGGGGATAGCAATAATACTGGTGAACTTATGAGTGTCATATAAAATGGTAGATTGGAATAGTAAAACAAAAAGGTCAAAATGGTGTAGATTGTGTCTCTCTTTATTTCTGAAATCTTCAATACACTTGGTCAGATTATCAAAGCGTAAAATTTTGTTGGTATGTCATCCATACTATATGTTATCCATATCCATATGTGACATTTAAATATTTAGTTGTAGATAATAATAATAATAGTGGTGAACTTATGAGAGTCATATAAAATAGTAGATTGTAATGGTAAAACAAAATGTGAAAATAGTGTAGATTGCGTTTTTCTTTGCTTCTGAAATCTTCAATGTACTAGGTCAGATTGTCAAAGTATCAAAAGCATGCTTGTATGTCATCCATATGCAATCCGTAGCCATATGTAAAATTTAAATATTTAGTAGTTGATAATAATAGGGGTGAACTCATGAGAGTCATATAAAATGGTATTTTTTCTTCTAATGCAGCTGGCAAATAGACCGTGATCTTCGCCATAAGTGCTGAGGGGGCGCGTGTAGTTTGAAGAGAAGCCTCGGACGCGGAGTAACAATGCCCCCGCAACGCTCTACGATCCTATTAGGACCGGCACCTACGGCTTAAAGTGGATTCTAAACCACTAAAAACATCCATGGCAAAGCCGGGATTTGAACCCGATACCTGTGGTACCGAATGCCAGAGCGCTAGCCATTCGGCCATCAGGCCCCACATATAAAATGGTAGATTGGAATAGTAAAACAAAAGATGACAATGATGTAGATTGTGTCTCTCATTGTTTCTGAAATCTTCAATGCACTTGGTAGACCATCAAAGGACCAAAATAATGTTTGTATATCATCCATATGTAACATTTAAATATTAAGTAGTAGATAATAATAATAATAGTGGTGAACTCATGCGGGCCATATAAAATGGTAGATTGGAATGTTAAATAAAAGGTCAAAATGATGTATATTGTGTCTCTCATTGTTTCTGAAATCTTCAATGCACATGGCAGATCATCAAAGCACCAAAATAATGTGTGTATGTCATCCATATGTGTTATCAATGGAATCAATGAGTCACGAATAGTGAAAATATTTGCAAACAATTTCCTAACAATCTTTCATTTTACTAATAGTAATCTTAGCAATAGTTACTAATTTATCATTTAAATATTCATAGCAGGTTCTCAATTTTCTCATATATTATATTTAGTAGCATGATCATCATAATACAGAACATAAAATAACTAATGACATTTCCGCAAAAACTGTTTAGCGTGTTTTGATAGATCTGAATACAAAAAAAACCCTAAATCGTTGCACCATTATTTCAAAACAAGTTGACAAAGGTTAAATCGATACAACAATTCTTCATCATACTCTTTATGATCTTTTTATCTTGTGATTATACATCAGCTAAGACCTATTAAATTCTTGGCATTGTGTTCTAGGCAAAGTAAAACAAGAAGAATGACGATCTTTTTTCTTTCCCAGAAGATAAGAATACTTGTCCCTTTTAACCGGAAATTACATCACATTCGAACCATACAGTGCCCTTCTGCTTAAAGAACCTATTTTTATGAGACTATCAGATGAAACGGAAATTTCTTTCTCCAAAAAAAAAAAAAAAGGAGACGATAATCGAACAGGAGATAAAGAAAAAAGAGACATTCACACAAGGACCTGCTTCATTTTGGAGAGATTTTTTCACGGAAAATTGTTTTCAGAACTAAAATAAAAGAGAAATGCAGTATTGATAGAACTATAGCAAGTATATTTTATTTTCTTATCGCATCTATAATTAATTCTTTTATTATTTATTGATAATTAATTCTTTTATTTTTTATAGATAGTTTAAATCAATTTACTTATCTATTGCTTGAAATAAATTGCATTTAAAAAATTTTCATAAACTTTACTGATTTGAAAGGAGATAATGCATGGTTAATGTGCATAATATTTGTTGAAGCACAATCTTTCGTACACACATGTTTTTTGTTATTATTTGCTATTATGTTTTTTTGTTATTATTATTTTTTATTTATTTATTATTGATGGTTTTTTCATAAACATTTATAAAATTTACTTAAATTTTAAAAATTTTTATGTGGAAACCGTGTTTCCAATTACGCTAATAATAATTACTTGCTTTCTAATCAATTATTTAAAATGAGATAATTCATGCTTTTTTTTTCTAAAAATTAAGAACAGTATATTAATTTCAAGAGTTAAAGTAAAGAACAGTTAATTACATTAATTAAAGAGTTAAAAAGAAAAATGAGACATTCACACAAGGATATTCTTCATTTTGGATAGATTTTCCCAAGGAGAATTGTCTTCAGACTAAAAAAACAAAAATGCCGTATTCATAGAACTAGCAAATAAACTTTATTTTCTTATCACACCGATAATTAATTCTTTTATTATTTATAGATAGTTTAAATCAATTTATTTATCTATTACTTGACATAAATTGGAGTTCAAAAATTTGCAAAAGTGTTACTGATCTGAAAGATGATAACGTAGGGTTGATGTGCATAATATTTGTTAAAGCACAGTTTTTTTACATAATTTTTTTAGTTAACCACTATTTAATTAAATAAATTTAAAAAATTATTATTAAAACCATTCCAATCAAACAAATAATAATTACTCGCTTTGAAATCCTTTATTCCAAAAGAGATAATTCATGCAAAATCATGTATCTTTCCTAAAATATGAATTAAATGCATTAATTAAAGAAACAAATTACTTTTTTTATTATTTGAATTTAATTATTTAAGTAGTTTGAAAGCCTGGTCAATAGCAAGCACCATGGCAAAATAACAAACATTATAAAATAATTATCCTTTCCATTGTATTTAAATTCATCTTTCAAAGAAATGAATGAATTCAGTTCTTCAGGAAAACTAATTGAGTAATAAACTGAAGACTATGAAAACTGAAAAGAAATAAAGAAACCATCACATTCAATATTTTTATGTACCCTTTATTTGAATCCTTTATTAACACCCACTCATGGTTTAACGCAGGCTTAACTAGCATGCAGAATGTATAAATTCGATGGCACGCGTTGCAATCAGTGCCTTTAGAGACGCGGGAGACTCGATGATGATGATGGTGATGATAATGATGATAGCAAGTGTCTCCCATACTTATTCAGACTGCCTGGTAAGAGTTTCCTGTAGTTTCTTCCATACTACAACGAATGCATTCCTGAAATAAGTTAACTCATGATCTCATATCATTGAACATCAGCTTTCTAAACAAATAACACATAGCTGGTACAGGAAGATGAAATACAAGACAACAATTGACGTGGCACATGCAGGAAAATTGTTTCAGTTATTAATGGTACATTGTTTTACAATTTCTTAATTATTCAATTATTCCTTCATAATTACCCAAGAGGTTAGATAATAATAAATTTTATAAGCCAGAATGAAATTATGTGGCTGTATACAAAAAAAAGGATTTTATAAAATCAATTTAAACCTTTTGTACTACTTACTTGCAAGTAGCTAAGCTTTGTTTTTCATTCGGAATAATTAGCATAATAATAAATAATTATCTATAAAAAATATGTGTTAAATATTTTATGCGATAATAATTCAAAGTACTTGATCTCAAAGACAGTAAGAATTGAAGAAAGTAGTTATCTTTATTGAATTTTAAAGAAAATAACATGCCTTGTTTATACTTAAACAAAAGAGTTTTGAAGCTTTCAACGCTATAGTGTTCTAAATAAATCATGAGTTTTTCAGTCGAGTTCTCAGGAATTAGTGAAAAGTAATTTACAAATGCAATAGTCCTTAATTTGCAGAAATTAAGCAAATTACCATTCATCAAAATCTAATTAAGCATTTCAAATTTCTGCTAAAAACAATATCAATTAATTAATTATTAATGTCATTTAGAGAAATTCTAGAACCATTTATTAGTTAATATAATTTTTTATGCTTGGATTATTTTACTTTTTTAAAATAATATATATACCTCATTGTACAAAAACTAAGCCATCAAAAATAAATGAAATATATTAAGAATATTTATAAAATAATAAAATTGCAAAATTATCTTGGATCTTGAAAAAGAAAATCGGTTTGTCCAATGTCAAAATATTCCATTAATAAAATAATTATATAAGTAACAGCATCAATATTTATAATCACAATGTCGTCATAAAAAATGGCACTGATTTTAAGGAAATTGAATGATTTAAAAACTATGGTCATGTATTCAAATAAAGTTAAAATATTATATTATGATTTCTAAAGATAAAGATATCACAAAAAAAAATTCATTCATTTAAAAATATAGTAAGAGATACACATTATCTTACTATATATAATACTTTATATTTACGTCAAAATCTACTCATAATAGGGTTAAAATATTTATAAATATGTTGATAAGTTCAATATTAATTGCCTTAAAATTTTCTATCACAAATATAAATACTAATATTTTACATTACGCGAAATTTAAAAAAAAAACATGGAATCTATCAAGGATCATAAATGTAAAGACACAATGTTGATATCAACTTTTTTTTTTTTACAGAAAAAAAAATGTTTAAAAACTGTTTCAAGTTTGTCATAGTCTAAATTTATTTTATTATAGTAAAATAAACTGGAGTAAATTTATATTTGGGCATTTAAAAATCTTTTCAATGAAAAATAATTTGATTTTTTTCTTTTCATTAAACTTTTTCAAAAATAACATCAACACATTATTTAATTATCAAATCTTATACAACAACACGATGGAAATGCAATTACTTTGAGACGTCTGCATTCATTTCAACTATCCTTAATTTTATTCCGGACGGTGACAGCTATTTGTTTTTCTCAGTTAACAGATTCGAAGCGTCAGACAGACTTGTGATTAGACCCAATTTCTATATAAACGCACTAAACTTACAAAAACACAATATTAAATTCTTACAGTGAGTGCTTTATTATCGGACTTTGAATTGTTGAATGTTAAGTCCATGATTACAATTTCATTAATAATAAATTTATAATTTAACTATTAACTATTTTTAATAAATATATTTTACTAAAAAACACTTAAATTGCAATAAAATATGCTACTACTTTCTCATTTTTTAAGTACGATTAGCAGATCTACATTTAAAGTCTGAGTACATCTTAATCCACTTTTTGGAAACCGAGAATACTCAGTTGAGATTCATGGCAAATTATCTTGTATCAATATGCATACCACCATTTTATTGACACTCGCACTGATTATAGTTTGTATTCCATCCTGCATATAAAGTAATATCAATTTTTTTATATTTGATATTCCTTGTTCCTCCTGAATTTAACAGAAGAATTTGAATTATGTGATGAAAATCTAGTATTTAGGTTACATATATCATTATTGCAATCAAATTGTTATAAATTACCCTTAAACAGTTTATAGCAATTTGTAAAGTTAAAAATTACTACTCATATGTGCATAATTAAATTTATTTTACTTAATAAATTGTCTGACGTATTATTAAAATAAAATGTATAAAATTGAGTGATTAAAGATTAAATTTCGTTCATGAGGGTTTCGCTCAGTATACATATGTCGTGAAACCAATATACAGTATGACCAATTCAAGTTTCAAATTTAGTGTTAGATCAGAGCTAACCATATATTCTAATGATAATAATGAAAATAATAACAATAATAAATAAATACATAATTAAATAAAAATTGTAATATAATAATAATAATAATACAAATAATTTATAGTAATATTTAATACAATATTAATATTTTTTTTATCTTTTATTTATTATATATTTTTATTATTTATATTTTATTTATGCTATTTTTATGAATTTTTATTATATATATTATATTTATAATATTTTTATATAATTTTATTTATAATTTATAATAATATTTAAATATAATTATCAATATAATTTATTGAATTTATCATACATATAAAATGGTTAAATTTTGCACTACATCTTTTCTATTTGAAATAATGATATAAGATATGAAGTAGAGTTTAAATATTTGTTCGTATAATCGTCGTTCTGTTGCATTATAATGGTGTACTCTTATTAGGCTACTATTATGCATCAGCCTAGAGTACTTGAACCAGAAAATATTTATCTAACCTTGAGTGCAGTGCACTACAATTACTGGAAAATGAGGGACAAACGACGCAACTTTTGACCTTTACCATCAGTTTTCCCATAAATTACTGAGAAGCAAAAATTTGTACATTTATATTAAAAAGATGGAGCATCTAGATTTTATTTTAGAATTCTTCCCATAGAAAAGTTTTCAACTTAAAACTATAAATAAATAAAAATTAATTCCATAATAACTTAACATGATTTAAAATTATATATGATTGTCTGGCAAGTGATAGTAAGTTTTTAACACGCTAGTTTTAGCTTGTATTTTATATCCAAATGTATTTTCCAAAATACAAAAAAAAAAAAATTTGTCAGGTAAGAATGTTTCAAGATTGTGATTGTATAAAGAATAATCCGTAAACAATTTTAAAATGGAAATTTATTTAATTTTAATGAGGGTTTGAGTAATAATTTCTCGAGAACTCGTATTTATTTTTAGGTAGAAAATTAAATTTCCTTCAAATATTTTGGTTCTTAATAAGAACTTTCAAATCATATATATTTCTCTTCGACGAGTTAAGATTTTCTTTGCTTAAATTCAACAACAAATTGACTATCAATGATAGCTATGGACTACCAATAAAATTGACAATACTCTGTTTACAAAATGCTCTACAATTATAGACGACTTGTTACTTTCATGAAAATCTACTTTTTGAATTTTTCATCCTATAGATATTATAACGATTAAAATATTGCAACTTGTAAGTACAAGTTTTTGTTGATGGAGGTAATATTAATGGTTAAAATATATCAACTTCCATCGAATTTATACATTTTTATAATAAATTTATAATAAATTTTTTGAACATTCCAAGTTATTTGGTTTTGATGCATTCATATGACAAACGGAATGAACTTTCAGCTAGTATTAATGAAGCAAATGATTCTATTATTTGCCTTTTTTAAAGGGGGAGGTGGATTTAGACCTTTGTAAAAAAAAATCTCATATTCGGTTCTTTCTAATGGTTCTACTTTTCTGCCTATTCAAAAAAAAAAAAAAAAATTCAATTAATTATTTCATATAAATGTGTTATATTTTTATTAAATTTTTTTTTTAAATTAGCACATAAAAATTTATAAAAAATAATGAAGATATTACGAAAATTGATTTTTTTAAAAAATTTTCCGTTTACATCATATTATAACATGTCTTTATAATTAATCTTCAGAATGCAAACATGAATTTAACGCGTTGTTGTGAACATTTTCCTAAAATGTTCAGGAATATTAAAATAGGTACATAATGATTAAGGCGGCCATTAATATTCAGGAAATCTTAAAATATACTATGCTAATCTTTAATGTATTCGAAACTAAAAGTGTTTACAAAGGAATTAAAAGATTATTTTACCCGATTATAATAAGGATGAGTATTAAACTATAATTTTCGATAGTTAAACCTATTTTTTTCGTGATCTTAATTTGGACAAATATGTACATGAACTATCGTTTATAAGAATTTAATTATATATTTTAATTTTATCCTATAAATATCTTAAAAATCACATATTTCAAAATTGAATTTATTATATACAATTTTCAATCATTAAAATAATATAAATCTGATATAATTAATATGATATGCATTTTATGTATGCATGATATGATATACATTTTTTCAAGATAAATATGATATGCCTTATGGCTAATTTATAAAATGAATAAAAGATCAATTTTTAGAAATTATTTCGTTTTGTATAATAATAAATATCTGCTGAAATGTTTATTTCTGCAAGTATTAAAAAAAAATTCAAACATTTAAATACAACTTCAATATGATTTTTATATGAAGATCTTCATGCAAGCTTAGATTGCTAATGAATATAATTAAGTGATTCGTGTAATTGTCGGTAAATAATATTATGTGTATAAAGTGAAACAAATACATTTGTATAATAAGAATTGATCACAGCTTTGTTTCAATTTGTCTTTGAAAAATTGTTAATTATTGTAGTCATTCATTAGAACCATTTACAATAAACTGACCTATCAAAGTTAACTGTTTTCAAGATAAATTTATTTATTATAAATTCAACCATTTTATGGATCCTCAATTGTTTTTCTTCAAAAAATGATATCAGATTTATTTTCAATATGATATTATTTTTTATCCTCTGTTTAAAATAATAGATTTATGTAATAGCGTTTTAATAATTTATTATTGATGAAATATATATTCTAATGTATTCGTGAAATAAATTACTTTCAATTATTCTAATATATAGAGACAAGGGATAGTTTTATTTTGAATTCTTCCCATATATTAATGAAATTTTGAAAACACAAAAATTTATATTGAATACATTCATATTTTTAAGCCTTATATGAATACTTGAATTTGTCATATTTCCAGTGAACATATCAAGAATGTAACTCAAAAATAACAACTAAAAAAAGGTTTATATAAAAGTTTACGCTTTTCTTAAAACCTTTGCTTGTTACCAAAAAATAGCATCATTACAAAGAAAAGAATATTTTATTTTAGCACAAACTTTTGCATTTCTTAAAATTCTGTGCTTTGCATCTGTTTTAGATTTTTTTTTCTTTCTAAATATATGAAATTCAAATAAGCATCTTTACAAACCGTAAAATTCAGGTTTAGTAATTTGAATTTTAACCCCATACGATATAGAATTCATTATTTTTATAACAAAGCTCTATCATCCTCATGTGATTATTGTATATGATAATTTTTTTTTTTTTGCAGATTTATCTATTTTTCTGTATATTTTAAAATATGAAAGCACTTCTATATGAAAAACCTGCTTTTTTTTTTTGTGAAATAATACTAATTTTGTAAAATAAATTATTTTTTTCCACAACTTCCCCATTTAACCTTACAAAAAGTAACATTGGATTTTTAAGTTAGTACATCACAAATTTTCTTGTAAAGGGAAAACATATGCTTTGTTATATATATGAAAAATAAATTTTGAAATTTTTATTTAAAATGATTACATTAAAAATATTGTTTTAATATGAAAAATACAAATGTATTAAATAAATTTCTATGTTACAAAATATCATTATTTCTTCCCAAGATTTCAAAATGATGATGTGAATTTTTCATCACATATTTATAGTAGAAGATTATATGTAATGACGTGAAAAATGCATCAACTTTTATGATTCAATAAGAAACGTTAGTTTCTTTTTTAACACTCGATTTACCAAACAGGCCTCATGGGCCATTAACTATTTTATGAAAATTGATCTCTACAATTCCTCTAGTACTAAAAGAAATTTGCTTTTAAAAAATTTCTCGAAGTTTGACCTGAGTTTTATAGAAAACAATTATAAAGCAATTATATATTTTACATAATACATTTGTTGCAACAGCTCAATGAAAAATGTAAGTATTTCTTTGTTAAATATTAATGTAAAGTAAGTTATTTTTACAGTTAAAATTAAACATTTTTATTGTTAATACTAGATAAACTTATAAAATATGCTTTAAAGGAATTTGAATGTAAGATTAAAAATTATGCAATACAAATAAAAAAAAAAAAAGTTGAAATAGAAGAGAATACATTTTGAGTAATGCACTGGAATAATATATTTTATTTTAAGACAATTTATCATTCAACTGTTCTTCAATATAATGCATATCGTTTTTTTTCTGTCCTGCTCTGATGGTGTTTTCACGGTTTAATATAAAGGATTGTAAAATATTTTACTATAAAAAGGGAGGAAGAATGTTACTATGGGGATATCTAGAAATTCTTTAAATCATAAAACAAATCTCATAAATCTTAAAGCATAAAACATAGTATGCTATCTCTTTAGATATACGAGAAGATGATGTCGTCATTTTGTTCCGTCAGACAGTGAATCGCATTCCGATAACAGCCATAGAATACCATAAATTTAAGTAAAATTTGATATTATATATATATGTAAACGTTTTTTCTTTTAAATTACAAACATTGTATTTTCCATTGTACAGTGATATTTTCCTTATATAGACATTATGCATGAATTGAAATCCATTATTTGTCTATATATGCATATTTATTTATAGTTTTTGATCAGATCTATGTCTATTAGATCTATACTGCTGTGTCAACACACATCAGTATAATTAGCATTTTCTTTTAAATTCAAAACTTTAAAAATTTTTTTTTTTAATTTCGAAATATTGTTTTAATATTTTTTTTTACTTTTTTAAAAATTTTATAGTTAACAATTTTTTAAAATATGATATAACTTTTGATCTCCAGATTTATAATTCCTCTTCCTACATTTAGAACTTCATCATCAATATGTTTAACACAATATTCTGTTATAAATAATTTTCTCAATAAACATTCTTCTTCTTGATTATTCTCAGTATCGTTTCTTCAGTTACGACATTTGATATTCCCCTTATACACAATCAAGTTAACTTAAGTTTGATCTTAATTTAAGAAAATATGTTGATATTGTAGGTCGAAAGATATTTTAGCGATACGTTCGAATGGCATACGAGCAAGCTGAACTGCAGCCAGCATTACATTCTTGTGCCTAAAGGAAAATCGTATAATTTCTCATTGTATTTCATTCGCTAAATTATAATTTATAATTCATATTTCTATATATTTTATGTAAAATAATATAAATTAGAAGCACTATTAGCTCCGGTGCAGGATATGTATTTTTGTCTTAATTTGGTTTATTATTAATTTTTCACTCATAGAACTACTTAATATCTGATTCTTATACAAAGAAAGTCTTTTAAATGCATCAGAGCATCTGGGGAAAATGTTAATGCTATCAACGAATCGAAATAATTCCAAATTTTAATTAAATACAGGGCCTCTGATGTTAATACCTGAATTCATAACTGTTCTCTACATCGTTACAGCAAATAATAAATAGACGAGAGTATCTCTTTACTTAATACAATTTTCAACACTCAGAGGATCTGAATGTGTTTCTGAATCTGAATTTTCATTGCACTGTCATAGTATGCTTCCCTAGTGTAATAATTTGGCAGGCATGTCTTAATCTGCCATTGCTTCAATTATCGTATTTCTATTCAGGCTATCTGAGGTAGAATTACATGCGCATTATAAGCAAGTGATTTGTGTTTAGTAAAATTTCCTTAAATTACTTCCAAATTAATTTCTAAGTTAAAAAAAAAAAAATAATCCATCATGTATCTTATCTTTCAAAATCCACAAACGACATTAACGATTTCTTCCATAAAAGGGATGAAACAACTAAATTTATATTAGATAAACCTTTATAGATAAAACAACAGTAAGTTAATGCCTTTACAATTAAAGCAATATATTTGATCCTCCTTCTCGAGAAGGACAGACATTGTTTCCAAATAACCTATGACTAAACCTCATATAATTCATATTGTCTAACGCTTGTATCTTTTTCATTATTTTTAATATTATTTCAGCTATCATTGAGATAGTCTTGGGCAAAGTTCCTAATTTTTGAATCGCTGGTATATTTCACAACTATCATAATGTTTTTTCAACTTATAAATTAAAAATAATAATAACTACACACTGGTGTTATAGGGGAATATAAAGTTGGTGTTTAGAACTAGGAATACTTGAATATTTTAGTTTTTTATCGTTAGTAAAATTACTGTGTCCAAATAAAAGAATCAAATATCCAATATCCAAACATAAACGTCCATTTGAGTTATGTGTTTAAAGGAAGAGGCTTGAAGAAGCGAAAATCACATGTTAAATGGATTTTGAAATAAGACAAATTTAATGGTTTGCTTTTATTTGTTTATTTATTTATTATTATTATATTTTACATTTGATGAATTTCAATGGCAAGCAGATCAAATGAGAAACTATCATTATCAGCCAGGTGAAGCGGCATATAACTAATCAGCATGAATGATACTGTATAGAAAGTGGAATTATAGAAGGATAATCTCTAGTGCACATTGGTACTCAGAATTATAGCACACGACTTCATGTCCAACTTATGGAAACAGTTTAAAGCTACTGAGTCCATTTAAAGAAAACTTGAGCATGACCGTCAAAAGCCAAGACGTCCAATCACGAACAATAATATTTTTCTAACAACGAGGCGTAACAAAATTTCAATGGCTTCTTAGCTCCCTTTGAACTCACAGGATTCCAGAGTTTCAAGGATTATTGTTTTAAAAAGCTACATAATTTAAAAACGTTTACAAAAATACCTGCTTATTGCATTTCACATACTTCGTCTCACATGAGAGGCAATTTTTGTATTCTACAATAAATGTATTTGGACCAAATATCATCAAATAGCCATTTTATCCATTGAGGATTCCAGATTCTGCATAACCAGTTATTATGGATTTACATTCATCTGAAGGAAATCAGCGACATTTTAACTGTCCTCTAACTTCAAAAATAGATCTTCAAGACCCAAAAGGAAGTTTAATGAGTTATACATGTTTTTGGGCTCACATACATTCATGTCTTTATTATAATATGATTTACTAGGATGGGATCTAGTAGTACTACATTTACCTTTTAAGAGGAACACATTTGATTCTAATGATATTTTAATGAACAATATGTCACATGTATATACCGATAAACGGATAACGAATTTCTCGATAAATTGGCCAGCCAGAACTCAAGATCTTAACTTTAGAAGCTTATCTGAGATGCTTTTAGAAGAGCAATTGTTACTCGTTTCTTGGCCTCAGGAAAAGGACTAGATTAAAGCCTTAATTGCCAGTATAAATGCTATGGATAGTGTAGGAGGATTCGGTTAGGCGTGTCGCTCTACGGTCATTTTGTGCACAATTTAGGCTAATTAAACGGGACCAACAGTTTAACGGGGATTCCGAACCACCATCAAACATCCATGCCTCTATCAGGATTTAAAAGCCTGGGCCTGTGGTATGGTAATAGGGATACCTAACCACTGTTTACTTGTGTTCTTATACCATATTGTATACTATTTTGTATAAATTCCATTATTGAGGAGTTTTACAAAATATCATGTATGTATTTATTGTTTAATTTAATGTTTTTAGCTCTTACCAAATTTTATTGAAATCATCTGTGAAATAGTCAGATGCTAATTGATCCAAAAGTCAAAATTATTAATTTTGAACACGAATATGCATATTGATTTACAGATAGGTCCATATTATTCCATTTTTCAACTTAAATTAATCAATCTCTGAACAAAAAAATGTATTACTAAATATATTGTCATGCACATTTATAACATATGTGTTACTTCAATAGAATTGAAATAGATTGAATATTCATAATTAAAATCCAACATATATAAAAAAAAACAATTAAAAATGTATTGAATTTAAATTTAAAAAAAAAATATTAAAAATAAAAGACTTTATTGAGTTATTTTCGACATTGCCATTGACTAAGAAATTCATTTAGTGACGGATACTTGATTTTAAAAAATAAAATGACTACTTTACGAATAACGTGTCTTTCACATATGGCAAAAATTCAAAAAATATAATGAAAATCCTACTTATAAAAAAAAATTATTAAATATATGCATTCTTCCACAAAGAACGTGAGTACAGAGACATGTTTTGCGAAATGAAAGTCATACGAATTTTTTTTTCCTATCGTAATATGAAATTATTCTCCCATTTATACTCGTATCTTTCAAGCAACACACGAGTAAAGGAGTGTATAAAAGGTACGATTGAAAAAATTTCAATTTCGTTAGTGATGTAGCAAATTAGATAAACTTAATGTTATTAGCGCTATGAAAAGAACCTTTTATTCTTAATTTTTTGAAGCCTGCTATTTCATTGGGATATTTTTATGTGCTAATAATACAGATTCCACATACATATATAGCTATTCAAATTGAATTGAAGGGCGATTTCTACAATACAGAAAGTAAATAAATTTTTCTCGAAACTTTTCAAAGAGTAACATGCTTACATTAACATAGTACGTATGCAAGATAAGAAAAGCGTCTGGTTAACTAAAAGCGTATGGTTTATCATCATAATTATGCAGATTGTATTCAGTGCCAATATATAATTTTTAAAATGTCTTTTAAGTGAAGAAAAAAACAAATTGTTTCTTTGGATTATTACAACCTAAATTCTACTGCTTCTATATCAGAAAAGTTCAGAGTTAAATCAAACAATTGTTCTATTTTAATCGTCATTTTTTAAAATTAATTTGGATTATTTATTAAAAAATTATCGAGGGAAACACAAATTAAATGCCGTTGTTTTATTTTTAATTTTTTAATTTAAAATGGAAATACTAATTTTCTGGGAACAGTTTCCTAATACTCTTATACTTACGCATATGTGCAATCAACAGATGACATCAACGTTTGTTTTTTGCATGATAAGAAAAGCGTCTAATTTATCATCATAATTATGCAGGTTGCAGTTAGTGTTAATATATATTTTTAAAATCGCTTTTAAGTAAAAAGAAGGATCAAATCGTTTTTTTGGATTATTATAGCTTAATTCCTATTGATTCTATATCAGAACAGATCAGAGATCAGTCAAATATTTGTTCTATTTCCAATCATCATTTACTGAAATTAATTTGGAGCATTTATGAACAAATTATCCAGGGAAACACAAATTAAATGTCGTTTTTATTTTTAATTTAAAATGGAGATACGAATTTTCTGGAAACAGTTTCCTAATATTCTTTTTAAGGGCATATGAGCTATCAGATCAAATCGAGAAGAAAGATCAAAGGTCATCGTTTTTTTGGATTATTATAACTTAATTTCTAATGATTCTATATTAGAACAGATCAGAGTTAAGTTAAACATTTGTTCTGTTTTAATCAACTTTTTTAAATTAATTTGGAGCATTTATGAAAAACTATTCAGAGAAACATCACAAATTAAATGAACTTTTTTTTTTAATTTTAAATTTCAATTTAAAATGGAAATACGAATTTTCTGGGAACAGTTTCCTAATATATTTTTATTCTTTTTAAAAAGGCCTATGTGCAATCAACAGACGGCATCAACGTTTGTTTTTTCAATGTCTTTAGGGGAAAAAAATGCTTTGGTTGAAGCAAAACTCCAGCAGAAGTTTACCGCAGAAATCCTGCATAAAGGAAAAAGTATCCTATAAGAAGCTATCGTGCCTTTGCTTAATTACCAACATTTTAATGAAAAGAAATAGCTTCAGTAGTAACAAGATTAGAAAGAAACATTGGTTTCCAGCACGCACTGGTGGAAAAAAACTTTGGTTTGTGGTATCGTGAGCTTAAAATTATCCTCCGAATCTTACAAATACTCATGAAATGGGTCTGATAAAAAGAGTTTTACGAGATTGAAAACTAATTAAATCTGTTTAATTCGGCAATTCAATTTCGATTTTTTTGTGGTACTTCTAATGAATTCGGTTCTTCAAAGACGAAGAAACACATTAAACAAAATGAAACATTCTCCGTAAATAGACTTTTATAACGTAGCTTGAATTGTAAACATTTAAATAATAGATCTCTATAATTAACATTTTAGTAAAATAGAGCGAAACATATCTTAAATGAAAAGACGAATGATTTTTTTTTATCAGTTTTATAGTTTTTTAATAGAATAAAAAAAAAAATTAAAAAAAATGGGTTATTTGAAATAACCCATTTTTTAAGTTGATATTGGTTGTCATATGATTCAGTATTTGTCAAAACATTATTAATTGCAGTTTTTCGAAGAATTTTTTATTTTTGCAAATTACACAGTTAAGTTGTCGTGAGAATGTTCATCTTTAATTATAAAACGTCGAAGCTTTTTTTTTTTTAAATGTATTTTAGTTTATTCTTTTAATACTGCAAACAACTTACTCACAATTACAATAAACAATTTATTAAATATTTTTCAGAAAGTAAAGCTATTCATTTTCGTTTAATAGCATAAATTATAAATCAAATAACCTTATTATTCTTAATTAATTAATAATATATCATGAATTTTTCATATAGTTCTAAAATATTAACATCTATATTATTATATACAAATAGTAATATCATAATCGTATAATTTTAAAATTGCCATATATAAAATTAAAAATTTCAATGATTTTTACATGTAACTAAACATGCAAGCTAATCATTTGTAAAATTTCAAATGTTCTTAAAAATACGGAAAACTGTAATATTACAATCTTCTATTGCAATTTATAGTGAAGTATTGCGATATTAGATTGTAAGATTAGAAGAATAATAAAAAAATTAACGAAGCTAGAAAAACATGATTCATTCGTTTATAAAAACAGAGGAAATTAAAGATAATAATAATGTTTTGCATTAATTCATTTATTTAATATATAAATAAATATTTTTTGACTTATATCAATTCAAATTTCTCCTTTTGAGATAAACAATTATGTTTATAACAATATCTTCTTCATATATTTTAATGAAATGTTTCATAACATAAAAATTGTTTAAATATTTTAAAAGCATTTAAATGCGACGCACCCATTATATGTACATATATATATAATTTAAAAATATATATGTAATTTACTATCAATCTAGTACCATTGAATATTTGGTTCACAATTGTTAGCTGGAAGAAAAAACACTGCTATCAAATTCACTGCGGACAAACTTTATTTCTATCTTATTACATATGACAGAAAGACAAGCGTAACGGATGAATAAAGTCTGGATTGAAAAAAAAAAAACCTCCTCCAAGAACCAAATAAAGCAATTGAAACTACTGGAAAAGAAAAAGTTTGGAACGAGATTTTCTTATCTCAGAATTTGTGTAGCGATGTGCAAAAAATGTTCTGCATCAAGCCTTCCCGTACTATTAGGAAGACCAATCAAAAATGCTTTTCAAAGTGACAAGTTAGCGTGAAAATTGTTTTTCTTCAGTACTATTTTTTTTCTTTCTTTTTTTTTTTTTTTCATTTTTAGAACAGTTAATGTACATCGAAAGCATTGATAAAAGACACAAAAATCCAGTTCGATAAAAAATAGTGCAAAAGACACAAAGGGAAGGTCACGTGATATACGAGAGCTTCCAATGATTAACGGCAACGTATGCTAGATGAGAAATGTGACTGAAACTGAATCTAACAAAGCGAAAGAGGATATCTTTTATTTCTATAAATTATTCAAATATTTTTTTTTTTTTGTTAAAAGTTGCGAATGCAAACAATTGCATTTTGTAAATTCATTGAATTTTGTCGGCCTACATTTCAAATTTCATTTTTCTGCTACGGTTTGTTTTTCTTTTTCTTATAAAACTCAAATATTGGAATTTTTTTACAAATGTGTTTAACGAAAACCTTACGAATGTGATGTAGTGTTCATTGGAATCTTTAATTTGCACAAAGTATCCGCCTGGGAAATTTAACACAAATATATTATTTATTCTCTTGAATAATTAAAGTTCTTTTATTAATAAAATTTTGTATTTTGATCAAAATCATATTACGTTTCCATATTTTTACTTATTTTACTTTATTATATATTTACATAAACAATGATATATTTTTCAAGAAATTAAAATTTACTTTGTCGATTTCATTATGAAATATATTTGTAGAGGTAAGAATGTATGATATATTTTTATAAGACTTTTTATATTTTATATAATATGTAATATATTTTTTTTTCATTTCAAGTGAATATAAACTCTTATTTTATAGATCATGATTATTTATAAATAAATATTAAAAACAAACCTTCATTATTATTAGAAAAAAATAATAAAATTTTAAAATCTAGAAATAAATTTAAAACTTTAACTTTCCAAAGCAAATTGTTAGAGAGATAATATATTTGATAAGATTTATTGTATATGTTTATTAATGTTTCTAGATAAATTAAAAAAAAACATAGAATAATAAAATATTTAAGGTATTATCATATTTTAACATAGTTAAAAAATAGATTATTATATTAAACAATTAAATTATTGTACGATAATATAAAATTTACCAACATCTTTTTTTCAAAGCAATAAATATATTGTTTATGGTCTTAGAGAATAAAGGTTTGCACTATACGTTAATTACTGAATTTTTATCAGTTTTTACAAATATTTGTGATGCATCTTTATAAAACTTTCCTGTAATTTTACTTTCAATAAATGCTTGCTTGCATTTTATTGTACCCATGTCAGTTATTATTAATAAATTCAAAAATAATTTAATTTCTTCTTAAAATTAGAATTTATATTATATTTTAACTTATGATTCATTATTGAATACAATGAATTTCCAGAACAATCTAGCTAAATCTAACACGACATTCAAATCGAAAAATGTGTTTTGCAGCCATGTGTGATTTATACTAACTGTATTTTTCTGTCAACTGTTAAATTATAATTAATCATAAACTTCTGAAAACAGATCTTTACATATTAGAATCAAATAAAAATATTTTATCATATTGTGCAACTTTTTTTTTTTTCTATACAGTAGAATATCAAACTTAAAAATTTATTTCAAAAAAATTTATTTCATCAACATCATCAAGAATTTGAGTCATCTTCAAGAACTATATTATAGTAAAATCTTTCCATAAAAAATGAACGTTTTTTTTTTTTTATTATTATAAGCAAAGTGATGTACATTTAATAATACTTGATAAAAATTCTACAATAATTCCAAAGCCTCTACGTCTAGGTTTACAATTAATTACTTGAAATTAAAATAAAAATAATTTTAGCATCTCTTAGAAGTTTAATAAATACCCCTCATTTTATAAAATCAATTATTATGTTATGCCAATGTCAATTACATGTCATTACAAATTAAAATAAGAACTACACTAAGAACTAAATTTAGTCGGTATTTCATTATTTAGAGATAATTATTTTTCAAAAGAATTATCTGGCTTAGTAATAATTTAATTTATTTCAAATTATTACTAAACTAATCATGTACAACAATCTTTATGCATATACTTCTTAAAGTGTTGTACCTCCTTTTCACTTTTAAAACATTAAATACGTAAAACATTTCGAAAAGACAAAGAAACGATGGAAAGCACTGTTAACAAACTCATTCAAGTAAAATTAATGCAGCGTATAAATATCAACTGTAATTACCTTCAAATGTATCTCAATAAATAACAACCAGGGATAATCAGAAACGCTGCTTATGACAGTTCTACATATCTACAGCAACGTCGCCAAAACCACTTTGCTTCCCAGCCCACGCTTTGTGTAAGCAAAGAATATATTAATTAATGATCGCCAACGTAATTAAACCTTCAAGATTCCTTGGATCACTGTAGGCGCAGACATATAATCCTCCAGTTAATCTGCTCCATCACGAACAATTATTCGGTCGTTTAAACGCTGGAAGGGAATTCTTCCCCGGCATAATATATAACTAATTCTTAAGTTTAATAATGGACCACCATGTGATTCAGGCTTTTGTTGACCGTATCTCTTCCATGGACATCATCTCGCGTCTCTTCCTTTAGAATATCTTAGGAAGATAGTTTGGTAAATGAAAGAACCAGAAACTGCAACTGCAACAGCAACTTAGGACCCTTCATCAATGTCAAGCGCAGATTCTCTCTAACAAAGACGGTCCCGGAATCAATGCTCTCGCCGCTGTCCTCAGCTCCAGAGGAACTTTTGGTAAAAGGGAAAAGAATTGAAAATGCATTAACTGCCTCTAATGCTTTGAAGTCCCGTTGACGCCAAGAGTTTTGCATTCGTTTTCCCTTTTGTTGGGAATTCTTCTTCCCCTTTTGTTTTTGAGATATACGACTGGGAATTTTTTTTTTATCTCTTCCCTTTCTTTCTTTTTCTATGACCCTACCGTTTTCTTTTCAGTTTAAATGCAGTTTTTATTCTGATCTTTGCAATTTTTTTTTCTTGCTTCTGAAGATGCGGGGGTCCCTTTTGTGTGAATTGTTTTAGGCCAAATGGTTCCAGAGAAATAATTTGACATCTATTCTGATATTAGCATAGGTCAAATACTTTTGCTTGCAAAACTTCTCGAGCTTCACAAATGGTCTTGAAGTATTTTGGAATATTGCCATTTAAAATTGCATACCAAATGCATTTAAGGAGGCAGTTATGGTTTAGTTATTTTATATATCTTGAAATTCAAGCTCAAATTGTTTCAGAACAAAAATGACCTGTGTTTCTTGAGATTTATGTAATTTGACTAATGAAAGAATAAGTCATATTGAATCAATTTACAATCAAACGTAAGAAAAATTCTTTTCATGGCCCCTAACGTTTTCTTTTCAGTTTAAATGCAGTTTTTATTCTGACCTTTGCAATTTTTTCTTCTTCTGAAGATGTGGGGTCCCTTTTGTGTGAATTGTTTTAGGCCAAATGGTTCCTTGCATGGTTTCAGAGATATCAATTCTGATATTAGCATAGGTCAGAAATACTTTTTGCTTACAAAACTTCTCGAGTTTCACAAATGGTCTTGAAATGTTTTGGAATATTGCCATTTAAAATTGCCAATTTCATTTAAAACGGTTTAGTTATTTTATACATCTAAAAATTCAAGCTAAAATTGTTTTTGATCCAAAATGCCTTTTATTTTTGAGATTTAAGTAATTTGACTAATGAAAGACTAAGTCATATTGAATCAATTTAAAATCAAACATAAGGAAAATTCTTTTATATTACCCTACTGTTTTTCTTTTCGATTTTAGTTTTTTATTCTGATCTTTGCAATTTTTTCTTTCTTCTGAAGACGTGGGGTTCTTTTGTGTGAATTGTTTTAGTCAAATGCTTCCCTCGCAGGGTTTGACATCTATTCTGATATTAGCATAGGTCAGAAATACTTTTGCTTACAAAACTCCTCGAGTTTCATAAATGGTCTTGAAATGTTTGGAATATTGCCATTTAAAATTGCAAAGCAAATGCATTTAAGGAGGCAGTTACGATTTAGTTATTTTATATATCTTGAAATTCAAGCTGAAATTGTTTTAGAACAAAAATGGCTTTTGTTTCTTAGGATTTAAGTAATTTGTCTAATGAGAGACTAAGTCATATTAAATCAATTTAAAATCAAACATAAGCAACATTTTTTTCATACGAATTTTACTAAATCAAATCAATATATTATATCAAATATAAAATTTTATGTATTGAAATATAATTTAAGGCAAGCATTTGTTTGCCATATGTATTTTAAATATGCCATTGTATATATATTATATTAATAATACTAAAACAATATAATAAAATATCTCTAATTATATTTGTATCAACCTAATACAAAAGCCATATCTTCCCATTCGCCATTCTTAAATTAAGAATTATTAGTGAAAAATATTTTAGTTAATCTAATTTTTTTTTTTTAATTTTCTAATTAATTTACCTAATTAATATTTTTCCGTGAATTTACTACACAAAAAAAAATCAAAGAAATTAATTTAATGTTTTCTGTCAAATAGAAAAACCATTTCTTAGAAAATTTACTAAAGAATAAAAAAATTATAATTTACAGCTTCACAATTTGATATTTACTGAAGTAATACATTCACAGATTCGTTCAATTTGAAACCTTTCTTTCTTGTATTTTCTTTTTTTTTCAAGATAACCAGACATTTTGGAAATCATTACTATTAATTGATTAAACTCTTAGTACTATTAATTAAAAATAATCTGAATTTTCGTAATATAAAATAATTTATTATTTAATATAAAATATCGACAATCTTTTCAACTGATTATAAACAGGCTTTATAAATTTTAATCTAAGTTAAATAAATTGAGATTATTGATATAATAAATTATAAATCATACTTTAATAATATAATTTGTACTTTTTGTTTAACTATATGATTACTTTTTAAATAATCATTTAGTTATTCTATATATATAATTTAATAATTAAAAGACTTCAAATATATAATCATGGTTTAAATTTAATATGTTGCAAATGATTAAACACATTTTAAAAGTATTAATCATATTGCCATTTTTCACATTCCAAATGCATAGTTCGTGTTATATCAAATTAAAAATTAAAAATTTGAAGCTTAAAAATTAAAAATTTAATTTCAAATTTATACATGCTTAATTATTTCAAATTCCAGTAAGGATTCAAGCAAATACAGAATTCCCTCGTATATGGATGATTTTTGTAAAAACATGCCCCATGAAAGTTCTGAATTAAACAGAACATAAAATAATTAAATTAAAATTACTTAATTAAAAATTATCACTGCAATTCATATAATTACAGTAGTAATTTTAAATACTCTGAATGTTTTAGTAAAGGATTTCAGAGTTTTAAATTTAATAATTCAAAACACACGAGGTTTATTGCTGCAATCACATTTTAAAATATGTTTAATGATCGTTAATTAATATTCACAATTAAAAATCCCCTTTTCTTCAAAGGTAAAAGAGCTGAAACAAGGGAATAGTTCACACGTAGCACTTCTATAAGTCTTAAAAGCATAAAGATGTTTTGCTGTTTATGTTAATGCATCTCTTGGGTATTACGACAGATATTATTTGAGAAAATTTAATTTTAAAAATGCAGACAAAAATATCAGGCCATTTTAAAAGCACTAGATTCAATTGATCTAACAAGACAGATTATTATTTATTCTTATTTTATATTAAATTTAGATTTGTATTTTAAGAATGTGTTTTTCTGTGATTCTTATATATTTCATGTGTTTCTTTAATTTCCTAATATGCAAATGTTATTGATCATAATATCTCATTGCATGAATTTGTAATTGAACATGTGATGCACAAAGAAGTTAACACTTATGACTTTCAATAATTATTTCATAAAATTGGGATGCAATATATTTTGAGTTAATAACATGCATGATCTATTAATTAAAAATATAGTCCACGAAAAAAACTACACAGTAGTACTAATAAAAAATTTACAAAATTTAATGTAAATTGTTAAATTTTGTAATTTTTTAATTACATTAATTTTTAAAATCCATTAAACAATTAAACGGATAAGATTACAATCTTTGAAGACTTTAGAAATCATATATTTTGTAAATATAATTAAAAAATATATTTATTTACATTTTTCTCAAAATGCTATTTTTTTAAAAATGTTTTCATAATTTTGCCATTTCTAAAAACTTTTCATATTGGACATAGTTTATACTTGAAAAATCTTGTTTAAGACTTAGTAGCTCTCAAAAATATTTTATTTATGTAGTAAAAATCAATTAAATTTTTTAATTTCTTGGAAATGTTTTTTTTTTTAATTTTTTATTATAAGCAATTTTAAATGATAATTATGTTCACCATGTAGTATTGTATATTTTAATAAGTCTTTAAAGAAGTACGTCGAAAAGCTTTATAGAAAATGTACCACTTCAATATATCTTACCTCATCCAAAATATAATAGGTGAATTTAAGATGTAATTATACAGTTATTTTTGAGTGAAAATCTAATTTTATCATTTAAATTAATTAACAATCATGAATTATAACTGTCCTTTATATTGTATTTAATTTAATGTTGTAAATAGAATTTAATAATTACTCGAAATATACATCATTTTCAGTGTCGAGGATTTCTCAATGCCTTTAATTAGTCAAATAATATTTTTAGGATAATCACAATATTGCTTAATTAAATATCAATTTTCATATTAGGTTCTTCTTTTACTTTTATTTAATTAAGATTTAATTAAAATAATCAAATCTTGGAATTCTAAAGCTAAAAATATGTTTTAAAACGTTCAATATAATAAATATATAATTATAATGATAACCTTCTGATTTCAATTATGAAATAATTGTAATTTGAATTCACCATTAAGGACTTATTTAATGTATATTCAACGATTATGAAAACATACAAGGCTTTAGTGACAACAATCATATTTTATGAATAATTTTATATTTGTGTAATTATCTAAAATTAAATTAATGAAACATTTTGGGAATTAAACATTACAAAAAAAAAAAGATGAGTCAAATTATGGATAAAAATTAAACCGCAATTTATTTTCCTTTTATACAAAAATTTCCTTGTATAATATAATTTTTTGTATCCCTTAATTTCTGCAAATATAAAAAGTATTGCATTAATTTTTAGAAATATTTCAATTAACAATAATAAATATTATATGTAGATTCAAATTAAATATTTTATTCAATTACATTCTGAAATAAATTCATGCTTTAATAGAGATATAAAATAGGTAAACTAAAATATGACATTTATAGAAATCAAATAACAAATTAAGCACTAACGCCTTCAAATTATTTTAAACCCACATGCCGAAGAAAAACTTTTTTCTTAATGTATTTAATAACTTTTATTTATATTATAAATCAATTTAAGGATTATTTTTTTTTCTTATTCTGTAATTAAAATTATTTTACGCCTACAAAATTGTAAAGAAATAGAAAATCAAAATTTTTATATTCCCATTATTTTTATATTCATATTATATTCCAAATTTCCCATTTTTTTTTCATTTTTTATATTCCCCATTCCCATCATTCAAAATTTTTTTTTAAATTTTGAAATTATTGCATTATACTAATGCGAATCATAAACATTAATTAATTACTATAAAAATTTAAGAATTTAAATTTCAATTAGAATAAATATATTGAATGTAGGTTTTAACTTTAAATTTTATTAAAATCTACTTTATGTACTACCAATCAATTATTCTTTCAAAAGACTAGATAGAAAATATATATATTTAATTAATTTCCATTACTAGTTATTATACGAACAAATAAAAATAATTTTTTAAATCGTAAGTATTCATTCGAGAAAAATTTTTTTTTCTAATTTATATTACTGGAACTTACATTATTTGAGTTAAACATTTAATAAAAAATTTCAAAACTGTGTTTTTAATTATATAAATTAAATGTGCTTCATTTCTTCATTTATTGTTATAATCATGTGCCTTTAATTTCATTAAATTATTTTAGGTTTCAAATTAAAAAAAATGTTTAAATGAGAAAATAAAATTTTTGAAATAAACTGTTTTAATATTTGGGATAAATGCATGTTAAAATTTAATTACTGTTAATAAATATGAAAAGGTTTTAGCATATAAAAATATATAAAAAAATTCATATTCATAGCGGTTTATTTTAAAAGGGTGGAAGTAACAAAAATTATTAATAAGAAAAAATTTAAAAATTTCATTCGATTAAATTTTGAAAAAAAAAGGTCATGCTTTAATTCATGTAAAATATATGTAAATTAATATATGACATTTCTAGAAGTTAAATAACAAATTAGACCCTAATACGTTGAAATTATTTTAAACACACATGTTTAAGAAAAAGTTGTTTATCAATTATTTAATAAATTCAATTTAAATTGTGAAACAATTTGTGGATTCTTTTATCTTATTCGGTAATTAAAATTATTTTAAGCCTATAATATAGTAAAGAAATAAAAAAAAAAAATGCTCATCATTCAAAAGGTTTTATATTCCCATTGCAAATTTACAAAGAAATAATTGCATTATACAAGTACAAACCTTAATCAGTAATTAATTACTATAAAAATTTAAATTCAAATTCAATTAGAATAAATATATTAAATTCAGGCTCTATTTTTAACTTTTATTAAGATCTACTTTATGTATTACAAATCAATTATTCTTTCAAAAGACTAGAGTGAAAATATGTATCTTTTAATTAATTTCCATTACTAGTTATTATAAGAACAAATAAAAAAATATTTCTAAACGTAAGAATTCATTGAGTATAAAAATTTTTCTAATTTTATATTCTGGAATCTGCATTATTTGAGTTAAACATTTAATAAAAACTTCAAAACTGAGTTTTAATTATATAAATTAAAGGTGCTTGATTTCTTCATTTCATTGTTACTTATATTCATGTACCTTTAATTTCAAAAATTATTTTAGGTTTCAAATTAAAAAATATTATAAAGAAAAAAATAAACTTCCACAACAGTTCATTGTTTTAATTTTTCTAACGTCAATCCATGATGTATATTAAAATTTAATTACGGTTAATAAATGTAAAAAAAAATTAATAACATATAAAATATATCATGGTACCGGGCAAATTTATCATACTCATAATGGTTTATTTTAAAAAGTGCAAGTAACAAAAATTTAATATTAAGAAAAATTCCTTGCACTCTCAAATATTATTTTTCTTTACATTTCGAAAAATAATGTTTCTTTTAACATTATATAAAATTAATAAAACATTTTGAGAATCAAACATTACAAAATAAACATGAGTCAAATTATGGATAAAAATATCTTGCAATTTTGTACCAAATATTCAGTTATTTAAGTGCAAATAACTTCTATAAATATGTCTTTGCTTATTTTAAAGTGCAAGTAAAAAAAAAAATAATATTAAGAAAAATTCCGTGCACACTCAAAATGATTTAACTATACAATTTAAAATAATGTTTTTTTTTTTTTTTTTTTTTTAACATTATATTAAATTAATAAAGCATTTTTGAGAATTGTAACATTACAAAATAAATGAAGGTCAAAAATTTTAGATAAAAATTAAAAGAAAAAATTTATTTTCCTGGTATTTTAAAAATTTCCTTCAATAATATAATTTTCTTATAATATAATTTCTTTATAATATAATTTCATAGCATATAAAATATATATGAAAAAAAGTTCATATTCATAATGGTTTATTTTTAAAGTACAAGTAACAAAAAAATTAACATTAAGAAAAATTCCGTGCATTCTCAAAAAAAATATTTTTATACATTTTAAAATAATGTTTCTTTTAACATTAGCTCAATTAAATTACGTTTCTTCTCTCATCTTCAAAATTTATACATTGTAAGGAGCTTTCAAAGTCTAAGCTTAGCAAAGAATTATTTCGCCATCTTAAATTCACAATGTCATCGCAGCTTGAATTACAAGCCACCTAATTAGCATTAGGTTCATCCTATTAATAAAGAGTAATTTTTCTTTTTTTTTGTTGCTCGTTACGACCGTTTTTCACGTTTAATCAGGTAGAAAACTCTCACCGCAAATAGTGTGAAAATATTTTTTTGATGGATACCGATGTTTGAAGTAAGAGAAAAAAAATTATACATCAGAATAATAGATTATTAAAAATATATGCAAAAAAAAAAAAAATCCCCATTTTGGTTCAGTTAGTTTTTAACCAAATCTGTCTCTTTGCAATTATTTTTCTTTCTTTAATTTAGCACAATTTTTTCAAAAAAAATGTGGTGTTTTAACACAGCCTTCTTCCTCATGGTACCTCGGGCAATTTATAATGTCCTGAATGTATTGTGGGATTTTAGAGTATTTGGCAATGTTGGGAAAAAAGCATTATAGGTTAATTAAATTCTTAATTAAAAATGTTTGTAAAGTTTTTTTTCTTTTTGTCTAGCTGAGAGTGCTGTCGAAAAATTAATTAATTGGTTGTCTAAGGTTTCAGTAGGAAATTTGAAACAGATGAGTTGCTTTTACTGGTGAAATTAAAATTCACATGTGGCTGCATAATGTAAGAACGAACTGAATATATTGAATTAACATATAATTTGATTAAGTTCAGTTATTTAATTCCTATTCTTCAAAATGTAATTAGTACTTCACATCCTTAATTTATATTTCATCAATTCGTCTTTACATTTATATAAAGAAATATATCGAATATATCGAAATATTCCATAAGTAGTCAAATATTTTTGATCATAACTAAGAGACGTCTGAAGAAACACCATTTATTTTTTAATGATTTTAAATTTCTATTAATAAAACTTTCACAACTGAGTTTTAATTATATAAATTAAATGTGCTTCATTTCTTCATTTTATTGTAACTTATATTCATGTTCCTTTAATTTACTAAATTATTTTATGTTTCAAGATAAAAACAAATGTTAAAAAGAAAAAAAAGACTTCTGCAATGAATATTTTTAATATTTACACATCAATTCATGATGTATATTAAAATTTAATTACGATTAATAATTGTGAAAATTTTATAACATAAAATTATATGAAAAAGAGTCCATACTCATAAGGTGCAAGTAAAAAAAATTAATATCAAGAAAAAATTCCTGACATTCTCAAAAATTATTTTTTATACATTTTAAAATAATGTTTCTTTTAACATTAGCTCAATTAAATTACGTTTCTTCTCTCATCTTCAAAATTTATACATTGTAAGGAGCTTTCAAAGTCTGAGCTCAGCAAAGAATTATTTCACCATCTTAAATTCACAATGTCATCGCAGCTTGAATTACAATCCACCTAATTAGCATTAGATTCATCCTATTAATAAAGAGTAATTTTTCTTTTTTTTTTTTGTTGCTCGTTACGACCGTTTTTCACGTTTAATCAGGTAGAAAACTCTCACCGCAAATAGTGTGAAAATATTTTTTTGATGGATACCGATGTTTGAAGTAAAAGAAAAAAAAATTATACATCAGAATAATAGGATTATTAAAAATATATGTGAAAAAAAAATCCCCATTTTGGTTCAGTTAGTTTTTTTAACCAAATATGTCTCTTTGCAATTATTTTTTCTTTCTTTAATTTAGCACAATTTCAAAAAATTTTCAAAAAAAAAAAAAAAAAAAATGTGGTGTTTTTAACACAGCCTTCCACCTCATGGTACCTCGGGCAATTTATAATGTCCTGAATGTATTGTGGGATTTTAGAGTATTTGGCAATGTAGGGAAAAAAGCATTATAGGTTAATTAAATTCTTAATTAAAAATGTTTGTAAAGGTTTTTTTTCTTTTTGTCTAGCTGAGAGGGCTGTCGAAAAATTAATTAATTGGTTGTCTAAGGTTTCAGTAGGAAATTTGAAACAGATGAGTCGCTTTACTGGTGAAATTAAAATTCACGTGTGGCTGCATAATGTAAGAACGAACTGAATATATCGAATTAGCATATAATTTGATTGAGTTTAGTTATTTAATTCCTATTCTTCAAAATGTAATTAGCACTTCACATCCTTAATTTATATGTTCATCAATTCGTCTTTACGTTTAAATAAAGAAATATATCGAATATACCGAAATATTCCATAAGCAGTAAAATATGTTAGATGATAACTAAGAGATGTCTGAAGAAAAGCATTTTTTAATGACTTTAAACTACTATTAGAAGAGTCTTGGTAGTATTTCTTGCTGAAAAATATAGTTATAAAATAAGAAATGTTATTTATTCTCATTTTTGAGTAAACATTATGTATACATAATATATATTGATCAACTGAAAATATTCCATGAGCAGTAAAATATTTTAGATGATAACTATGAGTTGTCTGAAGAAAACCATTTATTTTTTAATGATTTTAAACTACTATTAGAAGAGTATTCCAACTTGGTAGCCTTTCTTGCTGAAAAATTAATTATAAAATAAGAAATGTCATTTATACTCATTATTCAAGAAAAAATTATAAAATATCATGATCAACTGAGAATAGTTTTTTCATCTAAAGATCATTAACATAAATATTTATAACTTCAACATTTGGTTATTTATTTTTGTTTTCACTAAATGTGATGTTGTTCAGAATTTTCCAGTTTGATTTTGAAATACTCCATCACAAGAATATTCTCTATGTTGCAGATCTTCTAGTTCTTACTGTTTAGCGTTGTACAAATAAATTTTGTCTATATATGTTTAACTCTTGAACTATTGATATCGAGCTAAAATTTGAATATTTATGTCTTTGTAAAGGTTGAGTTTCAAAGATATAAATTAAGATCAAGTTAAGGACATGAAATATAAAGGAATATATTGTCTGTCTCTAAAGTCTATTAAAATAGTTTTTTGTGGCTTCACATTGAGGTTAGTTATTTAATTTCATTCTTCAATATGAAAGTTGCAATGCACATCCATACTTTAAATTTTCATCATCTTCGTCCTTATATTTAAGGTTTTAAATTGTTTATGGATTGAACATTGTTTAAAAAGTAAGAAAATATCACTGTACATCAACCAAGTGCTTTTACCCTGAATGATATTAGTTCTGATTGATTATGGGTGGTTATTAACTAGATAAGATTTCATTTAATATTAATTATTATATATTTTTAAACTTCCATTTTTTAGACCACCCTATTGTTCGAAGGATATTTTATTTTGTCATTTTTCTAAAAAATACTGTATGAAATATATGAAAAAATATATGAATCACTAGTTTCGAATATTTACGTGTGTGAGGTTTTATAATAACTGAACGTATCAATTTACACTTTTTTTCACTCAAAACCATTTATATATTGCATCTTTCAGGGAAATTGAAAAGCAAATAGTTAATATCACAGAATGAAATGTGAAATTGTGATTATACTGGAGACAGGACAGCTTCAAAAGCAGATCGCAGCAAACTGATTTCTGACGCCGAACATCGCGTTATGTCCGACTTAGGAAGCAATTTAAGGAGATTTGATCCGTAGAGAGAAAGCTTTGACAATGTCATTCAAGAACCGCGACACCCAAATGAAAATCGATTATGTCTATTAAAACTAGATGTAACAGAATTTCAATGATTTCCAACTCTCTTCACGGAAAATCAGGTTAAAATTATTGTTACCGAAAATCTACACTAAACGGATCTGTTTGCAAGTTTCTCTCTCGATCACTTTTGTGCAAAAGGAGAACATATTTAACATTGGATAGATAAAGCAAATTTTGAACCCAGATTTGTGTGAAATGATTCTATTCAATGGTGATACAGTTTCAGCCTACCAATTATTCTCAACTTACATTTTCCTAGTGAGAATGATGGAATTATGAAACGTCCTCCAAGTTCTGAAAACAGAACATGATGGTAGTAGAAGTGTGATAATCTGGGGAAGGCGTTATGATGGATGGCTGCACATTCATCCATCTTTTGACAGAGACTCCCTAACTTTTGTGTTATAAATATTAAATCTTAGAGCCATGTATTCCTCTTTTGATGGCTTCAATTGCTTTTTGATTTTATTTTAATAGAGTAAACTGCGCGTTTACATAAAGCTCATCACGTAAAGGACATTTCGTCTGGCTGATTTGTCATTCAGATCTCCGGACTTTAACTCTATAGGACAATTGCAATTTGTCTTGTATCTTTGAGAACCCCAGAGTGTCTGAAAATTAGAAGAGTGGGTCAAAATTCCTCAAGGATTCATAAACCGAATTTCCATAAAGAATAAGAAGTGATTCGGAATCCACTTTAAACCATGGGCCCCTTCAAATATGATCGTTGGGCATTACGGGGTTGTTGTTACTCGTGACCGTAGTATATCTTTAAGCTACACGTGCCCACAGGGTAGTGCTAAATGTGTAACGTCGGTGCAGCCTTTACTTATGGCAAAAAGATAACTGTCTAAGTATTTGCCAGCTGCATTAGAAAAAAAAAAAACTCTTTATAAACATTGTGATAGCTGCTTGTTGGTGAAACCAAATCCTTTATAAACCCATTTTTATGTTCGATATTTTAAACATTTCTAGAACATCCGGTACTGAAGAATTTTACTCATGAGTATTCTAGTGTACCATGATTGTGGAGTGGCTTTTAATTCGTTCAATATTTCTGAAGATAATACAGCAAAAGTGAAATTATTTTATTCTTGATAACCATTGTACACTTCATTTGGTATTAGCATTTTACCTAATAAACATTTATTTTGTTTTACAATGAATTTACATGATGCAGAATATCTCAAATATAGAAATACTATTTTTTACAAAAACGCTTACATCTAAAGTATGTATGTTAAATAAAAATGAGCCTTGCGTATTAAAAAAAAAAAATTATAAAATGAAATGAAGTCCAAAAATGAACTTAGTCATTACAATGAAATTATTTAAGTCCAGATAAGTCACGAATGGCATGGTCAAAACTCAAACAAACATTAAAAATCAAATGATAAAATTGTTTACAAAAGCTTATATAAATGAATCGTTATCTCAATTGATTCTCTACTGTTCTGTTTTTTTTTTTTTTAGTTTTGTTTTTATTTAATTTAAGAATAATTTTGTTCAAGTTAATTCGGCTAATTTATGCAACAAGCGTACCCTTGGCAAACGTTAGTTTGTGAGTTTACTTTCTGAATGGAATGAGCAAACTTTGATTTTTACCATCAAATGTATTTAAATAGCTAAATCAGATAAGATTTCAGGAGTTTATTTTGCCTCATTATCTTATTTATATAAGTTTGATATAATGATAATTAAGTTAATATCAGTTTACTGAATAGAGAAAAACAGTAATTTCTATTTCAATTGTTGTATGTGGATATATTATATCATTACTTTAGATTACTTGACAAATAGAAATATTTTCTTGGATACAATATTTTTTTGTAATTGTATTTACATTGTATTTTGGAATTTTATTGACAATGCAATGCAATTCTTTATTTATTATTGACCAAGACCTTTTGAGTTAGAAATTAGTTCTAATTTTTTTTTTACCCTCAACCCATCGTATAAACAAACATACCGAGTCACCACAAAGTTATATTTATTTAAAAACAAATTTCATTATAATCTTATTTATTTAGTTTTATTTTTGTTTTTTTATGCATAGATGAATGATGGTTTTTTGTATACATATTTAGATTATTAGACTCTAACTTATCAGTACAGATTAGAAATTAATAGTTTATTATTTCTTTGCGATGATTAACAGAATAATCTTTTACTGCAAAGTATTTAAATATCATTAATCTATTTAATGGATTAAGTAACACTGATATTTAAATTATTTAGAAATAGTTTATCCGAGTAGAATGTAATAGCCAACACAAGTTTAAATCAGTATTGGTTAAACATATAAGGAAAAAAATCAGACATTTCTTATTAAGCTTGAAGAAAGTAATTAATAATAACTTTTAAACCGAAAATAAGCAGTTAACTTACTGAGATTACTATTATTATTACTACTTATTAAACTACTTATAATAAGCGTAGATGTATTCAGCAAAAATATGTTTCATCTTTTAATTTTTTTTACTATTTCTTCAATCGATGCAAGATAGTTTAGCGCGGTCTGTTACGTTGCTTTCAACTTGAAAGCTTATGCCCCACTGTTTAAGAATTATTAAATTTTAAATATTTATTCAATTTATAAATATGAAAAAAAATAACACAAAAATAAATTAGACTTATTTTTAAGTAGGAATTGTCGTTTTATAAAAAAATAGTACAGCAATAAAACAATATTTTTAAGAGAAAGAAATCAAGATTTTAAAATTTTCATTAATTAATAGGTACGTTTAAGTTTTAAGCAGTGAATAACTATGTTTTGGTTGCGCATGTCTCACCACGGTCATTTTGTGCAAACTTTTGGATTAATTTGACCAGGACCTACAGTTTAACGTGGATTCCAAACCATTAAGATTCCATGCATCCATTCCATCATCGTAAGAATTCGAACCTGAAGCCTGGTACCAACGGTCAGAGTGCTTCCCAACTGGGTGAACCGTTATGAACAGAAACGAAAACTGTTTCCAATTTACAAATAGACCCATGAACTTAACTATTGAGAGATATTTTCAATAAAAAATATTAATGGCGTAATAAAATTGAGTCAACTTTCCACATAAAGACATATCTAAAATATCGTCATAATTGATTCGATTTTTTATTTATTTTTATTTTTAAATAAATTTATATTCTATAATTAATCAAACGATATTTCTTGTTTAAATCGGCTAACAATTCCTTTTATACAACTATTCATGCACCTTATATTCTTTTTTCGTTTTTTAAAATGGATGTAACCTTTAAAACATAGTTTAATTCTTCAAATTTTCCTATTCACCCAGAAATAAACATCATCTGTCAAATATACGCTGTTGAATTTTACCACTCTTTATAAACTGGGAGAGTTTAGCAGAAATCACTCAAAATCTGAATAGCTTGCGGCCAGTCTTCGTGAAAAGTTAATGATTCTGAGATCTTGTTAAAAGTACAGTCTTGCTGAATAGCTGGAAGACGTCAAATAGTGGATGAATAGTTCCTTTAGAAATTTATGAGGTTGGAACGGATGGTTTGCGATTATTGTTAGGGTAGTAAATCTCATCCGACTGCCTTTGTGTTTTTCGTAGTAATTTCTACCAAAAATTGCTTTCGCTCTTCATAAAAGAACGAAAACATATCATTCGCAAAAATAAATCTCTGGGAAGCATTGAGTGGAGGAGGAAGTATTAGTTTGTCAGCGTTTCGCTTTCGTAACAATGCGTCATAAATTTAACTTTAGTATCTATAAAAATAGCACTTTTATTTCCGGCTACTAACTCATAACTGTGAATGAGAAAAAATATACTGCAAACAGTGTAGGCTTAAAGTCAAGAATTGGATGGAATTTATGAAGTTGAGTATCAGTCAAGTAAATTGAAGATTACAAGTTAAAACAAACTGCAGGATTGTATTGTCCAGTATAAAATAAGATATCTATAACATCGATAGAAACTTTAAAGAAGTGGACATTAAATAATAAAAAAATCTTTACATTGTATCAAATGAGTTAAGTTCATCTAAGATTTACTCAATTTACTTTAAGAAAACTCTTTAAATTTATTTTTACTTTAATTGAAACTTAAATGCAATACATTGAAAATATATATTAGTTGTATAATAATAAATTATTTTTTTCTATCATGTACTAAATTGTTCCTCGTATATGCCATTGTGCCATGGATTTTTGTAGTGGTTCGGAATAAGCTTTAAACAGTAGGTCCCGGACTAACATGACTATACAGAGTTAAGCTTATAGCTGACAACTATATCCCATAAAAGAAAGCATCTCCTATTTCGAAATCTGCCAGTAGGCATAACGGCCATCGCCCACTCTGAGGCCTTTGGCCAATGAAGAAAAATATATGTCGTTATTTTCTTTTATAAGCATAAAAGAAGTATTTTGTAAGACAAACCTAAGATAGTAAAAAAATATGTATTTTACACCTGTAACAATAATAGTATAATTTCTTGCAAATATTAATGTATATCCTATTTGAATACATGTTATTTTGGTTTATATAAAACAATCAGTTTTCCTTTTAAACATATAGTATTTGATTAAACTGCTACTTGTAAATCTTACTAAAAATTTATAAATTTTAGTGTCATTAATTTTATTATTTCCTCTATTATAATTATGAACTGAATGATAGGAAATCGTTTTAACTTCAGGAAAAAAAGCTTAGAATGATCATTTAATTCGAAAGCTTCATACTGTCGTTAATATTATGACCATGTTAATAAACCCCCGATTTTGAGACATTTTTAATGTAATTAAACATTGTCTCATTAGAAAAATGGAAGCAAATATAATTATTATTTAACTTGAGATATTTATATTTTTCTCGAATAATTAACTCACATCGTAAATTCGTATACTGCAAATATGCAAGAAAATGAGGGAATTAATTTTTTTATTAATTATTTTCAAATATACAATTTAAAGTGATCTTCAGTATATTTTTGGATAAAAATATGCTACGATTTATCTTTATAAGAAACATTGATATTGAAAAGAATATTGCAAAATATTCAAAAAATGGCAAATAATTAAAAAAAATTGTAATATTTTTTTAAATTATAGATTCTATAAAACTATAATTTCTGTCCACATAAGGCCGACACAATTTGAAAAACTATGATAGTTTTTTGCAGAAATAAAGACAAATTATTAAAGTAAAATTTTTTTAAATTCATTATATTTTATGGGCGAAAAGCTAGTATATTTGCTGTGACACACATAATATATTCTAGAATATTAGTTTTTATATTCACATTATTTATTTAAGATAAAAAGAAAAAAAAATTGCTTTTGCGTTTTTGCCTAACTCATTTTTTTTTTCTTTTTGCCATAGTTAGGATAAAAATTGAAAAAAAAAAAAAATAATAATATCAAAATTTCTGTAAATTTAGGGTGCATAATTTATTATACTGTTACATTGTTTGCATTCATTAGATCTTTGCAGGGCACAATATAACTATTTGGAACTTCGACCATCCAGTCAACAATGCAGCAAAGGAATTTAATTAGTGACTGAACCTGGAATATCTAACAAGTATAGTTGTTTGGGGGCGTATAAAACAATATTATTGAAACCGTAAGCTTTACTCATATAAATTACAAAATGTATATTTGCACACAATGACAATAAATTATTATCGAAATTGAATAAATTCCCAACAATTACATTATTGATACTACAAATATGTTGTTTAATATAATTTATAACAGTGTTGTTCATTTAAAGTAATTTTAATTCACTCAATTCAGAAAAACAAAAGGTTATCTTATAAATTTACAGTTCAATTTATTCATCATGTTTCTTTATTATTAAAACGATAATATATTAAATAATACGTTATTTGAAATAACTTGTAAAAAGAGGGTGAATCGGGGGAAAATTTTTTAAATATCTCTATCATGTATTTATTTTGATATAGTTAATACTAAATAGCAGTAAACCTACCATTTAGTAATGGATATAATTAATAGATAAACATTACAGAAAATATGAAATTTTATTGTATTACGTAACTCAATTATTAACAAGGAGGAATAGTTTCTAACTTGAAGTATTTAATATTTTTTATTGCAGAACAACCGATTTCAGTTATTGCAGTTATCATCATTTATAACTGTAATATTTGCTATTTTATATATATTTTTTGATAGAATCCCCTCATACATAGCATTTTTTTCCTTGTAAAACCATTTAATCGAATAGCTTCCCCATGATTATCGATAACTAATTTGTTCAATTTACTTCGTCCTATTTTGGCTCTAGAAAATGTATGAAGTTATACTTTTATTCATCAAATAGCACATAAAGCTTAGTTTCATTTTTTTTAGAAACAGTCAACTTTCATTTTTGTATTATGTATTGATGAACTTCTTTTATATATTTCTTCAAATCAATGATTTTCACATCATTTCATAATAGTTAATAGTATATCTATTTTGGCATTGGTCTATAATTTGTAGCGTATACGTATTTTTTTAATCTTTTGAAAAAATTTTATTTTGAATTTTTTTTTTGTTTTCAAGTAATTTTATGTAATTGATGTATTTCTGAAGTAGTTTATCTAAGTTAAATTGATAATATGTTTAAAATATTTTAATTAATGATTTTTTTGTATGATTTCACATTATTTGTTCAATTTTCAACGCAAAGAACTCTTTCATCATCAACATCAAATCACATATTTTTTCAAAGCAGTCTCTGAAAAACTCCGCAAGTGTCAGTCAAACCTTAAATATCTCATTTTCTAACTACACAGTATGTGGTTTGAAATTTTAAACACAATCGAGAAATTACAATACATAATTTTTGAAGTAAAGAACGATGTCCAATTCGTTAATAATTTCAAAAGAGAAAATTTAATTTTAATCAAGTAGGCTTTCGTACCCCACATGGAAGGAGGGAAGTGGGGTAGCTTTTGTTGGGATGGAACTCCCGTAGGTAAAAGTCTGCCTTGTGTACGTGTCGCTGAAGAGTTGGTTAATGTCTTGCGGGAAAATTTTCAGGAGGAACTACCCGACGTTTGCATATCGCATGAAGAAAACCCGGTGAACTCGCACCAGGTAGTCAGACTAACGAAGTAAGATGCTAGACATCATTAAAACCCATCGAGGCTCCTCGTTTTCGAAACACTATCTATATGAAAGCCGCCAGTGGATTGAATCTCCAGCTTAATGCGCAAAAGCGGAGTACGTTGCCACTGAGCCACGAATCGGGCATGTATGTTTTAGTTAACTTTATGTAAGGGAATCAGTTTTAAATAATTAAAAATATTATATCAGATAAAATTCATTATTTAACTTGAATGACTACACGCTTAAAATTTCCTACATCAATTGGTAATATGCATAACTAAAATTATTATGGCTTATTAAAGCATTCATATCAGAGATATTTACTATAGATCTTATTTTTAATTCATTAATATAGAAAGTAATCCTCATTAAATAGCACCTCCTCATAAAGTAATTCTCTCATTTATATATGGCTTTATGTCAAATTTTCTAACTAAGCTACAGAACAGCACACTCAAAACAGTTTATGTTTTATTTTATACGTGTCTTTGTGAATACTTAATAATGTTAAAGCATATATAATACCATGAAATAATTATGTCATAGAGTATTTATTTTAATACTGTTAATCGAGAGGAAATTGGAACTACAAGATAAAAATTATAATGCTCTTATTACTTAACTAAATATTAGAAGCAGCTAATTATAAACTAAATTCATCGTTTCCATCTTTCGAATCAATATAAAGTTTTGATCAGTACATTAATTATGCTTGTGTTTTTATTACACATTTATTAGTATTTGAAATAATTTTAATATAAAACAATTAAATTGCACACAATAAAGAAAGAATTGCCTTGAATTTTAATTACATGAAGCAATAAATCTTAAGCTGTTAAGGATTATAAAGTAATGTTTAAAATTATCTGTGGAATAATATTTTGATAAAGTAAACAATAATAATTAAAATGTTCATTTGGAGTGCCATGCTTATTAAAAATATAAGCATCATTAACCCTAACAATTGATATATTATGTCATAACTAGTGTAATCGACCAGTTGAAGTTGGTTGAAGTTAATTATGGGTGACATAATGGAAAGATAATGCAATTTGGCCCTCTACCAATAAGATTAACGGGAACTATTTATCTATTCAAATAAATCTTGGCATCCTTCCTTGGCTGCAGTTTACAGTCAGCTTTTCTTAGACAGATAGGCGAATATACTGCTATAGAAAAAACTGCAAATCGGTTATAAATAATTTAATTATTTATTTTATTAATTATTATTAATAATTAAAATAATTTAATTATTAAAATAATTTAATAATTTTTTCTTAACCTTACCCATTAACGTCCCTTTTTTTCCTTCTCTTGTGTATAACTTCTATACTAAATCAAAAATTTTCTATATAAAATTTCTATATTTACTATGTTAGTCAAAAATTACTATACTGCATATATATATATATATATATATATATATATATATAAATTTTTCTATATATATATATATATATATATATATATATATATTATATATATATATATATATATATATATATATATATATACGCACAAGGACGGGGGGAGTTTATAATTACGGTATGTATGTGAATGAGAGAGTGAAATGATGGGAAATTGCCTCAGCTCGCTTGCGCGTCAGGTTTCAGCATGCTTTGCTGCAGTTTAGAAGCTACTTGCAGCAGTATTGTCTATGTGTGTGCTGAGCTGTGGAAGTTTATGGGCGGAATATTCAAGGTTAATAGTGGGTGAGAATGTTGAAAGTCTGGCGGTTAATGTGCATGAGGAGCCATATCCAGGTGGACATTCTCTGACTTCAGAAGATTTGGCTGCTGATAAGGGCAATAAAATTCAAGAAGCCGACGATTTAAAACTTCAACGTTAGCAAGTGAATTTACATCGATTATAATGTATGTTTCCATGTCATGGCTTCGGAGAAATTGAATAATTGAAATTTGAGTTTTTGGTAGAATTGAAAACTAAATTGTTTGAATCCATCGCTACAGAAGATGAGGGGTGTTACATGAGGGTTTATTCCAGGCAATATTCAATTCAAGGGCGATCGTCGTCGAACCAGACTCGATGAGTCTAGTTGACAATTGGTTGAGTCAAATGAACAATCTCAGTATGAATGATCTTAGTAACTATCTTTTGCGAGAATTAATATATTTTAGTTAGTTTAAGTCAAGAAGATAAACAATCAATCAGATGCATATTATGTGACTTTGAGAACTCCGACGTGTCATACAAAAAAATTGCGGGGCCTTCTATCCTCCGTTGTGATTTTGCTTTATGACATTGCAATGTCACATGTTTTGACAAGGTCTAATTAGGTTCTTTTTGATGAGAACAACTGAATCATCCTTAAAGTTCAGACCTTGCACCAAGAGATTTTCTCTTGTTTCGGTACTGAAAGGAGTTCCTTTATGGTCAACTGTTGAAGGACGCCGACGAAGGAAAATTGCAGTCATGAATTTGTTTTATTTAAAGCGGTAGTTTGCTTTGGCGTTTGAATATAAACACCTATTGAGCTATATGGCATACGTTTGAACAATAGTGGAAATTTTGTAGAAAATAAATAAAAAGAAGAATATGGAAATTTCCATATTTGTAGAATACGGAAAACATTTATTTCAGTGAAATGTACAATATGTCTCTTCTTATTATAAACATTATTCACCATCAAGTTTCTTCATTTTTTGAACCAGTGTTTACAGCAAAGCAGTCAGCAGATTGAACTTCAGCCATAATGCCCACAGTTGGCTCACGTTACCACTGAGTCACGTTACCACTGAGCTCGAGTTTGTCTTTGAGGACAGATGCGAAATTTTCATGAATGTTACTCTATCATCATTATATATAATAATTTCTGGAAAAAGTGACTAAAAATTCGCTCCATTAGCAAATTTGAGCTTGAGTTATTCTACACGCTGGCTGCTTGCTTTGCCCTCGAATTACACAGGAATTGGTACATTTATGACATTAGCTTAATTTGAACCATGCCAGTTATTATAAAATAAATACACAATTATACTTGCATTAATAGGGCATCTGAATTTTACCCAGAACTAAAGGAACTTTCAACTGTATAAATGTGAAAAATATTATATAAAGACTCAAAAAGAGTTTGTCCAATAGCTTGAAAAAATGAAAGACTATATTTGTAATATGTAATAATATCAGGCAGTTTTAGATTAATCTGAAATTTGGATTATTGAATTCTGCGGGAAATATTCAAAATGGTTTAAATTCTTATAGTTGCAAAAGAAATAAAATACGTCACAATTTGCTTTTGAAATGTAATTTTTTTCTTGTTTAAGGACATATTTCATTTGCAAAATGTAAATTTGCTGAATTTGATTATTTCAAATCTTTTACCCTGCCTTTATTTCATCGTATCAAATCATTCACAAGTAGATATTGAACAATTGTTTTTTGGATCATGAGAATGTTAATTAGACTTGAAACACACGAGCAGAAAATAACATTTCAGTTCAAATCACACATTTTATTCTATAATGCCTCTTTATTAACATAAATTTACAAAGTTAATTATTTAATAATTTTTTTGAATTATCTTAATGGGGCAAACTACCTATCAAGGTACAATTTTTATTTAAAATTATCAAATCTCGTATATGTTTGTTAGTTAGCAATTCAAAAATATTTTGATTATCTTATTTAGTGCTAGAATTATACAACTTCCTTTTTTTTCAAACCGCAGCAATGGTAAAAAATGAACTCTTTAAAACAGTGTTACAGTTACAGTTAATCTAATCTACAGACTGTAATGAATGTATTCGTTTTAATAATATTTCAAATTTATAGGTGAATAATACTGCTTAGAACCTTTTTAAATAGTTAATAAATTTCAGGATTATAGCTATTCCAAGCTATACCATTTCATTTTAGAGCAAAGCAAATGGGAATTTATTTCTGCAATACAGCTCAAGCGTTGCATATTAAGAATAAAAATGGCTTAAATCACACGCACACTCACATATATCGTTATACAAAATGCAATTTAACCAAGAATACTTTTTTTAGAGTATGGAAACTTACGGCCAACAGTAAGTAAAAAAAAAAAAAAAATAGCATCTTCATAAATTCTATAAAAGTCACTTCAAAAAATGGTTGGCTACCCTTTTAACTCTCTTCGTTTTTAGCCTTAAATTGCCATACTTAACTCCACGAAGCCCTTAAATCACAAGAAAGGCTTACATCTAGATGGGAATTTGGTGAGACGGATGATAGCATATTCTTTTCTACGAGATAAAACACCGTTTCAGTAGAAAAAGTTAAGAGGAATTGCTTTGGATCCGGTTAGTTGTAATTTTTTTGCGATGAGCCTTGGTTAAAGTATGTTCGTTTTTGTATCCAACAGCAGCGTGGTAAATCTTCAAAGGTAAAAATTCCCCAGTCATTTCCTCACTTGTATGAGGACTCCATTGTTATTTTAGGGTTCATCTTTCTTAAGTTACTTTAAACTTTTCGTATTATACCAAAAATGCTTTTGAAATTGTAATTTAATGTATCTTCTGGAAGCTCTTCAAGAATATGTTCCACGTTCTTTGGATTATGTAGGGCCTCATTTACTCTTTTCAATGGAATAATAATAATAATTTAGGCGAGTTTATTTTAATTTTTGGAAAATTTCTCCTTTTTCAAGTACAGAAACGTCACAAGCAGATATTTAATGCGCCAGCTTAAAGACACTTGAATTATAAATTGCAACAACTGTAAAGTAGTTTTATTATTTAAATTACTTGCGGTATTTCAATAAAAATTTATTTTTAGTATGATTATACTAAATTTCTTTTGGGTAATAACTTTGAAATATTTTAATTTAGAATGGGTTTGTATATAATATATATATTTTTAATTTAAAAGCATTCTAATTATTCAAATTATATCTAATTAAAGCATATCTAATTTCCTATAATAAACTTTTACATTTTTAATATTTTTACTAAAAATGTAATTTACTTATAATTCTTTTATTTTTTTTTTATAAAACATTAGTTATAAAACTTCTCTTTTTCAAGTACAGAAACGTCACAAAAAGATATTTAATGCTTTAACTTAAAGACACTTGAATTATAAATTGCGACAACTGTAAAATTGTTTTATTATTTAAATTATGTACACTATTTCAGAAAAATTTACTTTTGAGTATTATTATACTAAGTTTTTATGGGCAATAGCTTTTGAAATATTTTAATTTAGAACCGTTTTGTATAGAAAATATTTTTTGTTTAATTTATAAGCAATACCTGATTTTTTTTTTATAATAAACATTTTGAAATTTTTTACTAAAAATGCAATTTAACTATTATTATTTTTTAATTTGTAATATGCATTATCATTTATGAATTTGATATTTTTAGAAACTCCTTCTTTTAAATAAAATCTAGTTAATATAAATAATTAAGTATTTAGCCTAAGAAAAATTTTAAGTCTTTTAATTATTTCTAATTATTAAAAAACTTACGTTAGTTAACAAATAGCAGTTAACAGAAAAGTTTTCATCAACTGCTTGCTTCATCAAAATTTCATCAGTGGCATTTTTGAGATTTTATTCTACGACTATGAATTAGATTCTAAACTGAAGTTGTTCAAGTCCTGGAGTCAAGTCAGTCCAAGAGTAGCTCAGACTACTATGTAAACTGGACATTTTCTTCATTGGATTGGAAAATAACTTGGAAACATGATGAGTTTAGTTTAGTTTGTCACTCTACAGTTATCTTGTGCACACGAGGGCTAAACAGACCGGGACCTACAGTTTGAAATAGATTCCGAACCTCTAACAGGCAGTGGCATTGATATGCCACTGCCAAAATTCGAACGTGAAGCCTGTGATACCAAAGGCCAGATCGCTAGCCACTTGGCCACCAGGCCACTGGCCATTCACAGAGGAACTCCTTAAGTGTATCTGCACATTTGTAGTGTTACCAGGAATCATATTTAAATCATAAAATTGTTTGTTACGTTTGGTACAAATTCGGATATATATAAATACGATCGTTAACCACACTTTGGAAAGGAGGTAAACATTTTAAGACTGAAAGAATTAAAAAACACTATGTTCTGAATAAACAATTAAAAAATATAACTACCATTCCCATAATATATAAATAATAAACTAGTAGTTAAATTTATGCCTAATTGCAATTTTAGTTTCTTTTCTAATTAATTGAATGAACATTTTAGTTTTACTGCAACAAATTTTATATTTTAATCCTTATCAAAAAAAAAAAAAAAAACTAAACGAATTTGAAACGAAAAACTAATAAAGAAGACATTTTCGTCTGAACCAAATAAAAAAAATATTAATTATCTAAAAAGAAAATAATTCGAACACAGTAAATTTTTCTTTATCTAAATTAATGAACACAAAAAGCAATTTAAGAACTTCAGTTAGAAAACATCTCAGACAAATTCGTTAAAATAAATATCCAATCAGTAGAAATTTAACATCAGTATAAAACCTAACTTTGTAAAAGGACAAGCAATAATCCTTAGAGCGATGCAGAAACAGCAATTGCAGATATTCTAAAGATTGAAGTTTATGATTATTTTATGGCACTACAATATCTTACTTAAATTATTATATAAAGTAGAAACAGGATTGTTAGTAGAACTGTGAAAGCAAGCTAGCTGATTGTATTTGGAATTAATATTATTTCCTTCATTTATATATAAAAGGCAATTTTTTATCCTTATCTTCTAAGTAGTTTAATGGCTTAATGGCCTCAATTTACTTTGCAATTTAAAAGATCTAAAGAATTAATGTAAAAGACGAAAGAACTCCAATTGAGTTCATAAATAGCTTCAGCAATTTAATTTTTAAACGGAAAATAATAGCTGACGAGTTTTAGGCGGCTTATTACCGAAAAGTGGAGTTTCGTAAATTGAGACGCCATATTAAAGTTCGAAAAAAATGCATCGTCATTTAATTGTGTGTCACTGGAATTCTTTCATTATGGGCGTCTGGGAATATCATTAAATCTGCTCCTGTAATTTAAAGTAAAGTATTTAGAGGCTATTATATGGAAAGATTGGCTTGAATAATTAAGAAAAAGAACGGTCAAGAGTTTCAATAGGGTTTATAGGGACTTTTATCTATTTTTATTCTTGCTATTTAATATAAAACAAACTTATTTTAATGACTCCTCAGCTAAATCAAAGAAGATCAGAACGAGTTTTCTCTCAAAAAAGAATAATTTAAAGGATATGTGTATTAGATTTTATAGATATAATTAAATACTATTATTAATACCCCAAAAATTAGTTTAAGTAAAAAGTTCGGTATTTAAAAAAAAAAAAAAAAAAAATTTCAAAGCAATTTTTTTTGTTATTATATTTCTGATATTTATTATAGATTTATGGATTTATATTAAATGATATATTTTTGGTGAACTAATTTTTTATTTTTCAAATCATCATTACGATATGTTCTACATGTCTCACCAAACAAAAATGTTTATGGCATCTACAACTGGTCCCTAATTGTACTAAATTTTTAACTAAAATTATTTTTACTTTGAACTTTTTATTTTTATCTTACTGTTATTTACTTTTGTACCTTTTTTAAATTTCTTGAAACATTATTTTTACGATTTTACTAAAATTTTAAGCAGTCAATAATTAACTGTAACTTTATATACGAATTAAGATGAAGATAAGCGGCCTATCTCCCTCGGTATTGTGTAATCGGAACGCCAGCTGCTAGTGATATAAAATTAAATAACATTTCGCTTACCAGTAATTGTAACTAATGTTTATTACAAATGTTGACATTCTGTATTGATTTGATATTAAATAGTCTCTTAAACAGATAAGTTTTTTATCCGTTTAAGAGACTGAAAAAACTAAGTTAAGACTGAAGACTCGTTAAATGTCTATTGTTTTGTCAAATTTGGCATGCTCATCAAGTTTAAAAGTCAAGTTATTTATTATTATTTCATCAAAAATAAGTATTAAAAATATATAAATGTTAGCTCTCTCGCAATATATCTTGTCTTATATACCATTCAACACAGACGATAATGTTAAGCGAATTGTTCTTTGAACTTTCCAACACAAATCAAACGCTTATCCTACTGAAAGCATTTTGGCATGGCGATTAAATAGTTACAAAACTAAAAAAAAATCTTTATTCCTCGTTAAGTGCACATTAAGTGAATATATAGTTCGAGAGCTGTTTGGTCTCGCAAGGTTCCAAAAGTACAATTTTTTAAAAATGTTTATAGGAATATTTCTTCATCTTGTAATCCTGTAACATTAGTTTCTCTTCAATATTAATAAAAATGTATATCACCATGATGTTTATTAAACTTTTTTTTTTATTTCTAATGGCATGCAACAATAAGCAATAAAATAAAAAGAACACAAGGGATATAAAAACAACAACAACAACAAGAAACAAAGAAAATCACATAGTGAAGTGTTTAACCATAAGGAATCTAGCCTCCCATTAACGGCCATACACATTAGAGGAAACAAGTGCAGGATAGACAGGATGGTGGGAGGAATCCATGCACTCTCTCAGATTGCATTTTGGGGTGCCAAATATTCATTCTCATTCGGAAAAGGTGATTGGCCAAAAAATCATAGCCTGTGAGGAGTCTAAAAGGTGACTGTTTTAAACCTGGGCTGATGAGAGATGTTTAGAATAAATTTAAACCAGGTTTTAGATGAGTTGCCTTCACGGAAATTATCAGAGTGTTTCGGAAAAAGTAGCGGATTATATATAGTTTCATCGAATGAAAAGATGTGTTTACAAAAGGTTTGGGTGATGGTTGTTCCTTTTTAGCAATATAATCCGGATCCCAAAATATATTTATTAAACTGACAATAAGGAAAAAGAAAGAAGAAAAATTATAAAGTTCATTTATTGAAAGTATTAAATTTTCACCAGTGAACTTGTACATGAAGTTATCAAATTTGATCATGCACATTTTATCCTAATGGAAAATTTCGGCTTCAGCGAAACAGAATGTGTGGCAATAATTAATTTAGCACAATTAAATAATCACCAGCTCCAAAATTTGTATTAAAAATGATACGTTTAATTTTTCTAAATAAAAAAATGTTTAAAAGTCTGTCGAGCACGGGAGGCTTTATATCTCGGGAATGTTCACGATATATTAGTACACAAAAAGTTTTTCATTAAATGATGCGTATCAACTGCACCATATCAGAGTACTTGGAATTGTGAAAAAATTATACCATCAATAAATTTAATGAATGCCAAAATATTACAAAATAATCCTTCGTATTTTTTTCGCATAATTATGCTAACAAAAGAAATATGGACATAAAAAAATTAACAATAAAACACGATACATGTTCACTTATTAAAAGGAACAGGATACATGTTCAATGATACAAAGTTCACTTATTGAAAGTAACTAAATTACTCACCAATGAACATGAACATGTACGTTCAATCTTCGTGGAACATTTTCAGCATCAGCGAAATAGGAGCTATACAAAAATTAAATAAATCAGCCAGGGCCAGAATCTGTATTAAAAATCTGTGAATAAAAAACAATTCTTTAAAAATCCGTCATTATATGTATATCTCGGGAATGCACACTATATATTAGTAGACATTTTTTTTGTATATCTACTTCCCCATATCAGAATTGTGAAAAAAATATATACCATCAATAAAATTAATGAAATTCAAAATATTACGAAACAATTCTTCATATTTATTCCCATAATTATATTAAAAAAGGAATATAAACATAAAAAAAAATCAACAATAGAACAGGATACATTTTCAGTTATTTAAGGTAACTAAATTATCACCAGTGCACATGAACCTGTACGTTATACCCCCATTTAACAATTTTGGCATCAGCGAAATAAAACGCGTAGCAACAATTAAGTTGCAGCAACTAAATAATCACCAGGGCCTTAATCTATATTAAAAATGATATGTTTAATTTTTGTAAATAAAAAAAAATCTTTAAAAATCTGTCGAGAGCGACAAGCTTTACATATATAAATAAATATTATACATAAACAAAAAAATTTAAAGATGTATATCTATTCCCCATATCATAATACTTGGAATTGTGAAAAAAATATATACCATCAATACATTTAATGAATTTCAAAATATTACAAAACATTTCTTCATATTTATTCACATAATTATGATAAAAAGAGATACATAAACAACGACAAAAAATCAACAGCAGGGAAAGAGCTCATGATGCATACATATTTATTTTCGATTTATCTATGATCCTATCAATGTCAATGCAGTACTTGAATTCAAATATCCGCCGCAGAAGTACAAAGGGCAAGAACATTTCGACTCTTGCCGTCACAGATACACGAACCTCGAAACGAGAAAAATAAAATTGGTTCCTATACTCCGATAATAAATGCGAAAATCAATGATACACATTTGAAGACAACACGTGTGCAAAGATCCGATATTTGTCCCGGGTGTTGCATCGGTGGATGTCGAGCTGATTCTGTTCGTGTCTTTTTTGTGTCAAAAGACGAAAATATATATCATTTCCTTTGAAATTTCATCGCTTGAGAAATGTACTTATGTTTTTATTATACGAGTTTGTAGATATCAGATTTATGACTCGCTGTGTAATACGATATCGGATCATGTTCAAATAAACTGGAGGAAAGGTCTTCTTGGAGCACTGTATCCGAGCGTATTGTTGCTTTCTATGGCTCGTGATTTTGAATTGAACAAAGGTTGAATCTATATTTAAAAATCTTTCTTTTATCAAATAAATCCCTTATGCCACGGGTTATAAAATTCTTATACTTCATTCCAGTTATTAAAATAATGATAGTTGTATTAGTAAAATATTGATGGAAATAGAGTTATTAGTTTAATATTTGTCTTTATTGATTGTTTGATTGTTGGGATGTTAATGGCAGAATTGATCAGCAAAATATATTAAGAAATTAAAGTATTACTAAAATGCGTCCAAACAAACTTTATTTGGAGATTTTAATAAATAAAGAATATATTTTATTATTATTTTTTGTTTTGTAATATCGATTTCTATTACTATTTATTTCGTAATATGGAAGCATTTATGTTCTACGCCGTATGTTTTGAATGTTTATTGACCTGTTGTTAATAATGTGCAAGCAGCACTTGATTGTTTATATTGTAGCAGTTTTTTCTCACGAGAAGGGTTTTGATATTTCATTCCCATTAGAGAGGAATGTATGTTTCCTGATAAGTATATAATAAATCCATCACACAAATATGATAGCAAATATTTGGTATCATATATAATTAAGCTCAAGAAATAAGCGAATGTCTGTGCGAACTTCAAAGGTCGAAACAACTACAGATTGAATATAAACAATACCATGAGTGGTTCCATCGTGGTTGGTGATAGACCACGAGCTGAGAAATGTCTACTACTGAGAAATGAGAAGCTAACCTCCCTCTTGACAGATTGTCTTAAAAGAGTTTTTGATGAAGAAGCGAGAGAGGTCTGCTATGTGTTCACTGAAAGTGTTGTTTTCCTTTCTTTTATCTGGAGTGATTGAAACGGCCGCGGTATATATAGCGCTTGTAAATAAAAATTAAAGCGTTCCCATGATTCTGAAACTGAACCTCTTCTGAATTATAGATCTAGTATAGGTCGAGATGGTAAAATATAGTATACTCTAAGATATTGAGTTTCAGTGATACTCTTTTCATAAGGAAAAATTTTTAAAAAACAAATTCGGAAATTCAGCAGACGTGCTAAGCAGGTATAGTGCTCTGTCAGTATCATCTACTGAAATTTAAATTTAAAATTCTAGACCATCACTGGAAATCAATTTTTGCCCATTCGCAAAATTGCCATAAAACACACAAGTCAGCTATCAATTGATTATGAAAAATTTAAAAATTAAGATTTTGTTATTAATAAAGGCAATATAAAAATGAGGAACATGCAATATTTTAATCATGCAAGCTTTCGAAATAATCAGTGAAATTTGATCGTAGGATAAAAGCAGGTAAATGTTTCGTGTATAAATTACATTATTTAAATGAATAATTCACTTAATTTCACGGGAAATATTCAAACAATTAACTATGCAATCAAATTATTAAATAGTTAATAATCTGCACGTGGCAATTTGTGAACAATTATATGAATTTTACTAAAATGACTCTTGAAATTATGGAACACAAATGAGCTTAACTAATTTGTCTAGATAAATTAGTATTACTAATTAAATTATTGTGAAACTCAAAATACAACAAACATAGAAAATTTTGAACTATTTAGTTTATAATATTTATTTAGAATTTTTAATCAGATCAAAAATATCTTTAATATACTATATATTTTTTTGTCATTGTAATATTTAGCTGAATTCTTTTAATTACTACATTCAATTTTGTAACTGAATAGAGCGGAAACTAATTAAAATATAAAATTGTTTTTCTGAAAATTATTTTAAAAAATCATAATTATCAAAAGTTTTATTGATAAGTTTATAAACTATTCTACCAAAAGGGAATTCATTGAAAATATTGCATAATTAATGAGTTACATTATATTTAAATATAAAAAAAATTGAAATTTTAATTGAAATTTTTAAAAATGTTAAAATACAATTCAATTTTACATTAGTATATAATAACAATCGTTTGAATATGTCATACAAGCGTTTGAGTATTACTTACACGTATCAATATCGCTAAAAAATATAACTTGCGACAATTTTTTATCTACATTCTGTTAAAATGCATGTACTATTGTTTATAAGAAACTACATCTGAATTAATAAATTATTTTAATTCAAATGTAGTATGTATCATTATTTATAATCTAGTATGTGAGTAAAAAATAATTCTAACTTTCTAATTATTATCTATGCCCAAATATTTCTGGCCATACATATACGCCCCCACATAAAGGCTACCTATATGTTTAAAATTATCTGCACTTCGAGTATTCAAAATATATTCTAAATGAACGCAATTTTTTACGATATCGTGAAACTTATTTTTCTAAATAAGGTACATCATTATGTTTAAAATTTACTCTGAAACATTAACTCGAATGACAGCACTATTAGTTTGGTCATATCCGTTCAAGATGCGCTTTCGGTATCTGGAATGTTCAATGCATTTAGTGGCACTCAATTAAAGGAAGGAAATCCTGGATTTTTGACGATCTCTCAGAATTCTACGCAACTCCAGTAATGTTAGCATTTAGGAACAGCGTGTAATAAACTTGTATTCATAAAGTGGAATGCTATTTGAAAGCAGGCAATACATAACAGTAATTTCTGTGTCATTCTGTAATATATTTCAGTGAACAATTTGTTATCAAGAATGGGATGGGAGAGTTTCTCATCATATTATTATCTTTTATAATTGTAAATAAAGGTTTTGATCATTTCATGTGTAGAAAATATTAATAACATACACATTTGTTATAAAGATATCATTTTTAACGCTATGTGATAACAAGGAAATTTTAAAATGCATCATGTAACTAATTATATATATACATACAATTTTATAAAATAAATATTTGCTGATAAATGCATTTTCAATTTGTGTTCTAAATATTTAATAATTAAATTTATTTTTTTTAGCTTTATCTTGTATATTATTTAACATGAGAAAATTACTTAAAAATATGTTTTTAATTGAATCAGTTGGATGCATAATCGTATACTTGATGCAATTTTTATTTTGAAAACATGAAAAATCATTTTATAGCATTGCAGCACATGTTGCATTTCTTGGAGACTTAACTTATTGCTTGAAAATGAGAAACTGAGTAACCTGTATTTGGAAGTTGTCATTGAGAATTTCACTCATATATGATTTTTGGATGAAATCTTGCATTTTTGAACATAGTTGCAACGTAATAAGTCGAAAATAGATACAAAATAAAAATAATACTATGGAAGTTTATTTCAAATAAATTGCCTAATAAAATAAAGGCCTATATCTCGAAACATCGCTCCACATTATTCGCATTAGTGGTCTTTATTTGTAAACATAATATTAGATGGGTTGAACTAGCCCATAAGCATTTAATTTAAAGCGAAGATTAGTATTGAAGATACATAGATGAGCCTTAATTTCACTTTCAGGTTAATTATTGTTTACACAGATACAGTCTTAGTCTCAGTAGTCAACAAATATTGCAGAAAGGGATCATTAAAAATCTTACATGTATATAGTCTAACCAAGAATACTTCTGAAAGCCTACTCTGACTGAATCCTGGCATGATTATTTTTTTTTTACATTTCACATTTACCTGATGATTTTATTTGCAGTTTGACAGATTACTGACGCATTTTATAAACTTACAAAAATCTTATGATTTGCAGGAAATGTTACAAAATATAAGAAGACTTCCATCACAAGAAATATATATATTGTTTATTTTAGTATTTGAGGTAAGATTTTAACCATTACAAGTTCCGTTAAAAAATATCTCCTATCTTGATAATCATGCCTCGGAGTGATAAAAGATTCCTCTTGGCAACCAGGTATCATTTTGCTGTTTTCTTCTTCATTCACCCATACAACTACCCTACTTCATTTTAACTTCCACGCTTTCTTTTGCAGGCTGTATTTTTTTTCTCTTTTTCTTCTTTTTCAGAGTCCCTAAACTCTTCATCTTTTCTATTTTCTACTTTCCCCAGGCATTAGATCTTTCAGCATCTTCATCAGCTCTGCCTGCGTCCTAATCCCTTGAGCCCGAAGATGAAGCAAGCATTTTATGCTCCAAAGAGCTATGGAGATTCGAGTTCCACAACGAAAAAAGATGATTCGATTAAATATGAATGATTGAAGAAGAAATGCATGAACGAAGTGTTTAATTGAGCGACAAAGAGCAACACAAAAAAATGAATGTGTACGTGGAATGAAATATGAACGCTACCTTTGGATACGCATTTTATCACTTTTATTTCATTATGCCACTGCTTTCTTTATTTCTTATTTCTCCTTTCTTTCTTTATGAGTGCTTTGTTTCCTTATCTCCAGTCTAATATTTTCCCTCATACATTTAGTGCTACGAAAGACATTCTCATTCTACTTTAACATTCATAATTACATTTATGAATGGTAAAGTAGTACGTTAATGGTTGGATAACGACCGCCAAGAAAATAAAAATAATTCCTCATATGGAATGATTTCAAATTTCAGCATACTCTTGGACTCAGTGGAAGCATCTTGGTTTGGCTTAATCTGATGGAAATTGCATTAAACATGTTGAAGTGAAAAATTAATGATCATATATGGTTCTATAAATTACTTTTAAAGAATTCCAATATAATGCTGCCAAACTCTGTCAAGATTCTTTTATAGCATGCATCGCTGATTTTTGTTTTGCATTTTAACTAGAAAATGTTAGAAATTCTCATTAAATAATCTCCACATCAAAATAAGATGGTCAATAGTGCGATAGCAAAATATGAGAGCAGTGATCCACGATTGCTTCATTTACTTGAGAGTTTTTAAAATACTTGAAATTATAACCCCACATAAAATTATACCTTTACATTATTTAAATCATCTTTTATTATTTCATCTTTTAATATTTCGACATTTGTAATTTTTATTAGTTTCGTGTAGCATAAAATTATATAAAATGAAGAAGCATTCAAATATAATTATTGGATACAATCAGATGCAAATATAATTATCAAACATAATTCTAATTGGTTTAATTATACACTCAAGAGCCAAAACATTATGACCACCTGTGAATAACGAGTTGGCCCACCTTTGGCGCACAACACAGCTTCAACCCGACTTGGCATGGATTAATACCACCACTTAATACCAGTTAAATACCACTTCCACCTGATCACGTGCCTTCCACGTCGTCCAGGCGAGTTCATCGCAAAATGTAAGGGTGGTCATAATGGTTTTGGCTCTTGAGTGTAGTTTCAAACTAATATTAATGTATATTTATGAAATAAATGAAATTATATGTTCTGAAACATAAATCGAATTGTCTTACATATAAACACAATTGATTTCCAATTTTATAGCCTTTGTACTATAACAAATAAATATTCTGAATAATAATTAGTGACAACAATAAATTAATAGTATATTTTGAAACATTTAATAAATATATCATTGAATTATTATCCAGTGATACTTCAGATCAAAAGATAAAATCCAGCATATATGACTGTTTAAATGCTTCATTAAATGAGATTATTTATCACCATTTCTATTTGATGAATGTGACTCATTGTTGACGAGGATGGCAAATATCTTGTTGTGCAATCGTTTAACAAATTCCCATGTGAACAATACATACCCAAATTATGCAGCAGTACATCCCAAGGGTTACCTAGAATTGCAATACCTAATAGTTTGTTGTCTCTGGCTTCAATTTGCCTATCATGCAGATGAATTTAGCTTATAATGAATTTGATAAGTGCATATTTAGTGATGAATGATAAATATATGATTTGTTTGTGAGCTAAAGCTAAATATGCACACAAATATAAATTAATTTAATTCCTGTTAATGGTAAATAAATTTGACTGCAAAATCAAACAATAAATAAATATTGTTAAGTAACAATTAATAAATTTTGATGATTAGATATTTTCTTTCAGATTGAGTTATCAAATGTACTTATTTATATGCGATTATATAAAAGAAATGAGCAATAACAATTGTGACAAATAAAATTCATCTGCAGAAACAAATTTTCAGTTTATTAAAAGTTTCATATGATATTGAGTCAAATTTATTAAAAAATAATTGATGATTATAATAAAATAAACCCACATGTGGATGACAAATCGTTAATTTTAAAAGATGTAATTTTTTTTTTACAAATGATAACTACTTCTAATTTATTGATTAATATACTAAATATAAAAATAATGCATTCTGTTGACAAAAACACCGAAGAAAGGTCATATGTTAACAATAAAAAGCACTTATTTCTTTGATTAATAAGTAAAAATTTTCCACTAAATTAATAAATATTATTTATTTAAAATCAATAATAATATTTAAGTTATTCTACTCTATTTTGATTTATAAAGGAAATTAGATTTTTTTTTATTAAAAAAAAGCTGTTAAGATGTAGGAATTATTATTTTATGAATATCAAGATATAGTTAGAATAAAATATAGATATCATGACTTTAAATATAAAAATGAATATAATATAATGAATAAATACTTTGGTAGTTTTAACAGTTTGATATCAAATACAATCAAGTTATTGCATAACATAATGTCTTGCAAGTCATTACCAATAAATAAAAAATACCTTATTTTTTTATATTTTATATTTTTTTTTAAGCCTTTTCGGTGAATACTTTTATTTTCTTTACAAATGTGTTGTCTATGTTTATACAGAAATTTTAAGTTAAGTAATTAGAATGAAAGTTAAGTTAGAGGATTATACTTTTATTGAGCACTTATAGTAATCAAGATATGTTTTGTTTTGGAAACAATTTAAATTTTAAAACAAACATATCTTGATTACTATGAGTGCTCCAATAATAAGTAAAATAGAAACATGTTTTTAAATTAAAAATTTTTCCAAAGCAAGATGTTTTTTAATTTTTAAAAAAATGTTACCAAAACCGGATGTTTTTTAAATTAAATACTACAAAATAGTTTATTTCTTAATTAGAAATAATCTTGATTCGAAGTTTGCTGATTTATTTGTATAAAATGTCATCAAAGATAATTCTGTAGAAAATATTTAAACGAAAAAGAAGTTAAAGATATTTCTTCCTACGTTTTTAAATTAATAAATCCTATTTATTTATTTATTTATTAAGTCCATATCCAAAACATGTTTCAAGATTAGAATTTCAATATTTAACTGACAAAAATAAATTCCAAAATCTATCTTATCAAGTAATTGGCTGTACAAAAGATTTCAACGAGGTCCTCAATACTAGAAAGAGGTACAGCAATCGTATACAAGTAGAGAGAAAATTCGGTTGGATTAATCTTGGAAAGGGATTACTTTGACTTCAGCAATGTACGGATCAATGCCATTGAAGACAAATGACTTGCAGATACCAGTCTTTTGAAGCCAAAGCTTCTCCGTCCTGTCCCATTAACCTTGAAATTGACCTTCTGATAGCCCTTCTTACCCTACTTTGCTTCTTTTCAGTGAACAAATTAAACGCCATTCTCCTATGATTATGTCAAAGTTCCCTCTCAATTGAACCAATTTTTTTCTTTTTTTTTTTTCTTCCTTAATATAGATAATAAGGCACTATTAAGTGCCTCAGAGTTTCTTGTTATCCTTCTAGAATGTTTTTCATTAAAGTGATTATGACCAGTTTATAAATCTTAACTGACATGAGATAAGGACATGTATGATTAAATGTATTGGATGTGTTAGTGTTCACCTGATAAATGTGCATATATGTATCTTGTTTTGTTTTTATTATTGTAATCCATTCAACGAAAAAACAAATATGAAAGTCAGAGGGTATTGCAAATGGTAGTTAATTAAACTAAACTGCTGAGATAATTTAGTGCTAATAAATAAAAAAAAAATAACAAATCTGAAGTAATTTATTAAACGAAGCTCACTTAAACGGCAATTTGTTTTATTCAGTGATATAAACCTGATTATGTTTTGCTTGTAACAAATATATAAAATTTGAAAGGTCTTTTTAAGAAAGGATAAATTGAAAATATAAAAAAATCTGTTTACTTAAAAGTAATCAAGATGTTTTAAAAATATAAAATTCATGAGAAAGGAAGAAAATGTCTTCCTGAGAGTTTTTTTTTAAAATTCGAATATATCACTATAAGTACACATGACTAAAAGCTGAATGAAAATTTCTAGAATCAGCTTAACACCAGCAAAGGTATGGTGAATAAAGTGTATGGATGTTATTAAGAAAGCAAAAACGTGGCATTCACATTTTCCACACAAGTAACATTATCAGTTTCTAAAGACGTATTTGTGTTTCTTACATGAAATTTTATAGTATAAAAAAAAATCTGAAACACTTTTAGAATATATAAAGAGTTTAGAACATAATGACAGGTTCAAATGTAAACTACTTTGATAAAAAAAATCTAAATGACTAAATTTGACTAACAAAAAAAAACTTTTGAGTTTGACTTAGTTTTTTTTAGTTTTTTTGATAAAAACTTTGACTTTTATAAAGAGTTCTTTTTAACTTTTTAAAAAGATCTTTTGATACAAACAAATGCTTTCAAGTTTGATGTTGAATATTTGTTTTCTCTATTCAACAATCCGTTTTTATCCTTAAAATCAAACTATTTATTAAATTTTGTAGAACATGACATAATTTATGATTTAAAGACTCATTTGAATCAATACGAAACATTCGAAAATACATATATTTTTTTTTTTGGTAATTCTTTTTCAGTGTATGATACACTTTTATATATTTCAGGTATGATTTGAAACTCATCTTTTTTAAGATTTCTATGGTCTCCTTTTTCATATTATACTTCCTACAATCCTAAATTTCCTTTTGTTTTTTGTTCATTTATTAAATTAAGCAACACTTTTTTTGTACACTTATAATGACCTGAACACCTTTAGATAAAAATAGCAAACATGTTTTGATCAAAACAAATAGTTGCAAGTTAATGTACATGAATTTATCAAAGAATAACAAAAGATATCAACCTTTTCTGAAACAGAAAATGTTGATTTTTAATATTTTTTCACGCTTCACATTTACGTTAGGATTTCAATGAGTACTGTTTTGAAAGATTAATGACGCATTTAATAACCCTACAAAAAATATTATAAATTGCAGGAAATATTACAAAATATAAGAAGATTTCCATCACAAGAAATATATCTTTTTTTTTACAGTGGTTGAGGTAAGACTTAAACCATTACAAGCTCCGTTAAAAAATATCTCTCTCTAGATAATCATGCCTCGGAGTGATGAAAAACTCTTCTTGTCAACCAGGTATCATTTTGTAGTTTTCTTCTTCATTCACCTATACAACGACCCTACTTCTTTAACTTCCACTCTTCCTTTTGCAGGATTATTTTTTATCTCTTTTTTCTTCTTTTTCAGAGTCCCTAAACTCTTCATCTTTTCTATTTTCTTACTTCCCCAGGCATTCGATCTTTCAGCATCTTCATCAGCTCTGTCTGCGTCCTAATCCCTTGAGCCTGAAGATGAAGCAAGCATTTTATGCTCCAAAGGAGCCATGGGAGATTCGAGTTCACAACGAATAGTTGATTCGATTAAATATGAATGATTGAAGAAGGAATGCAACGAGTGTTTGAATGAGCGACAAAGAGCAAACAAAAAAAATGAATGTGTACGTGGAATGAAATATGAACGCTAGCTTTGGATACGCTTTTTATCACTTTTATTTCTTTTTGCCATTGCTTCCTTTGTTTCTTATTTTTCTTTTCTTTCTTATAAGTGCTTTGTCTTCTTATCTCCAGTTTGCGCCGAAATGAATATGCGGTTTGGAATCAGCACTTGTTGTTTCTTTCTTTAAAGAGCTGATTAATAATTGATTTAAAAAAAAGATGTTTAATGATTCAGTCAGGCAATTTTTTTATTTTCCAAGAGAAACATTTGTGCGAGAGTATTAAAATGATTTAAAAAAGGTTATTAAAGCTAAAACAATTTATATCGTGTTTATGGAGATAAAGATAATTTATATAATTCATATTTAAATGAAAAATTTAAAATTTGAGATAAGTAAATTACAAGTAAATTTTTAACCAAGAGACTTTCAACCTGATACTAAATATTTTTCCCTTTAAATAATTTACTAGTAAAAATATTTTTTTGGTTAATAAGATGAATGCGTTTCGAATATAAACATGAATCCTATGTTAAATATATAAGCATTATTTTTTGTATGTATAACACATTCTTACAGATTTGAGGCAGGATTTGTAATTCACGTTTTAGATGATTTTTTTTTTTTTTTATTGTTTGCTTATATTTAATGTCAAAGGTCCTAAATTTTCATCTTTTTTGATACTCATTAAATTTGACAAAACTTTTTGTACACAAATAATGTCATGAAAACTGCTTCAGATAAAAACAAATATTTTAAAGTTAATTTGCATTAATTTATCACTTGTTCGCAAGAATGTTATACATTTTCTATTTCAATAAGTTTGTGCTTAACAATTTTTTTTTTACATTTCCCATTTACGTGAGGATTTCATTTAATGTCTGAAAGATTAATGACGCATTTAATAATTTTACAAAATCTCATAAATTGCAGGGAAATGTTACACAAAAAAGACTTCCTCACAAGAAATATATTTTTTTATTTTAGTGTTTGAGGTAAGATTTGAACCATTACAAGTTATGTTAAAAAATATCTCCTCTCTTGATAATCATGCCTCGAGTGATGAAAAACTCCTCTGGGCAACCAGGTATCATTTGTGCTGTTTACTTCTTCATTCACTTATACAACGACCCTACTTCTTTAACTTCCACGATTCCTTTTGCAGGCTATATTTTGTTTTTTTTCTTTTTCTTCTTTTTCTGAGTCCCTAAACTCTTCATCTTTTCTATTTTCTGGTTCCCCAGGCATTAGATCTTTCAGCATCTTCCTCAGCTCTGTCTGCGTCCTAATCCCTTGAGCCTGAAGATGAAGCAAGCATTTTATGTTCCAAAGGAGCCATGGGAGATTCGAGTTCCACAGCGAAAAGATGATTCGATTAAATATGAATAATTAAAGAAGGAATGCATGAACAAGTGTTTTGAATGAGCACAAAGAGCAACACAAAAAAATGAATGTGTACGTGGAATGAAATATGAACCTAGCTTTGGATGCGCTTTTTATCACTTTTATTTCATTGCTTTTATTTGCTTTACTTTGTTTCTTATTTTTCCTTTCTTTCTTTACAATTGCTTTGTCTTCTTATCTCCAGTCTGTGCCAAAATGAATATGCGGTTTGGAATCAGCACTTTTTTTTTTTCTTAAAGAGCTTATTAATATTTAATAAAAAAGCGTTGTTTAATGATTCAGTCTTGAATTTTTATTTTTTATTTTCGAAGAGAAACATTTTTATGTGAGAGTATTAAAAATTATTTAAAAATCTAATAAGCACTAAAAATATATCATATAGTGTTTATGGAGATAAAAATAATTTAGATAATTCATATTTAAAAGAAAATTAACGATTAAATAAATAAGATAACGAGAATTTTTAACCAACAGACCTTCAATCCGTTACTAAATATTTTTCCGTTTAACTAATCACCAAGTTAATTTACTAAAAAAATTATTTGATTAAAAATGAATGCTTTTGGAATATCAAAAATGAAACATATGTTAAATATTAAATCATTATTTTTTTGTATAACACTCTCTACAGATTTCAGGTAGGATCTGTAACTCAGCTTTTTATGAAATTTTTTGCTTGTTTATTTATATTTTACTTTCTATGATCCTAAAATTTCATCTGTTTTGTTACTCATTAAATTTGAGAGAAATTTTCATACACTACTAATGCCATGAAAAAAAAAACTTTATATAAAAATAAATATTATAAAGATAATTTCCATCAACTTATCACTGTATAACAAATTTTTTTTATAGATTTTCTGTTTCAATAAGATTGAATGTTGAACTTTTTTTTTTTTTTTTTTTTTTTAACATTTCACATTTACCTGAGGAATTTATTTGCAGTTTGAAAGATTATGACGCATCTTATAATCTTACAAAAAATCTTATAAATTGCAGGAAATGTTACAAAATATAAGAAGACTTCCATCACAAGAAATATATTTTTTATTTCAGTGGTTGAGGTAAGACTTAAACCATTACAAGCTCCGTTAAAAAAAAACTCCTCTCTTGATAATCATGCCTCGGAGTGATGAAAAACTCTTCTTGGCAACCAGGTTTCATTTTGCTGTTTTCTTCTTCATTCACCTATACAACGACCCTACTTCTTTAACTTTCACGCTTTTTTTGCAGGCTGTATTTTTTAGTAGTATTTTTAACTCAACGTTTTATAAGATATTTTTGATTGTTTTTTTATATTTTGCCTTCTATGATCGTAATTTTTCATTTTTTTAATCGTTAAAATTGACAGACCGTTTTGCACACTAATAATGGCATGAAAAACACCTTTAGATGAAAACCAATGTTTTAAAGTTAATTTCCATCAATTTAACAATGTATAACAAAAGCTTTTACACATTTTCTTTTTCAATACGTTTGATTTTAAATATATTTTTTCTATTTTTCACATTTACGTAACGATTTCATTGAGCACTGTTTGAAAATTAATGACGCATTTAATAATCCCAAAGAAAATCTTATAAATTGCAGGAAATGTTACAAAATATGTGCCAAAGAAGACTTTCATCACAAGAAATATATCTTTTTTATTTTAGTGTTGAGGTAAGATTTGAACCATTACAAGTTCCGTTAAAAAAATATCTCCTCTCTTGATAATCATGCCTCGGGTGATGAAAAACTCTTCTTGGCAACCAGGTATCATTTTGCTGTTTACTTCTTCATTCACCTATACAACGACCCTACTTCTTTAACTTCCACGCTTCCTTTTGTAGGCTGTATTTTTTTCTTCTTTTTCAGAGTCCCTAAACTCTTCATCTTTTCTATTTTCTACTTCCCCAGGCACTAGAACTTTCAGCATCTTCATCAGCTCTGCCTGCGTCCTAATCCCTTGAGCCCGAAGATGAAGCAAGCATTTTATGCTCCAAAGAGCTATGGACATTCGAGTTCCACAACGAAAAGATGATTCGATTAAATATGAAAGATTGAAGAAGGAATGCATGAACGAGTGTTTGAATGAGCGCCAAAGAGCAACACAAAAAATGAATGTGTACGTGGAATGAAATAGAACGCTAGCTTTGGATACGCTTTTTATCACTTTTATTTCATTATGCCATTGCTTTCTTTATTTCTTATTTCTCCTTTCTTTCTTTATGAGTGCTTTGTCTTCTTATCTCCAGTCTGTGCCAAAATGAATATGCGGTTTGGAATCTGCACTTGTTGTTTCTTTCTTAAAGAGCTGAATAATAATTAATAAAAAAGAGTTGTTTAATCATTCCATGAACATTTTTTTTTTATTTTCCAAGTGAAATATGTATTAAAAAGGATTTTAAAAAAAAGCTGATGTGCACTAAAACACATCATATTTTGTTATGGAGATAAATATAATTTAGATATTTCAATTTTAAATGAAAAATCAAGAAACATGTAGATAAATAAGTAACATAAAATTTTTAACTAACAGATTTTCAACCTGATACTAAATATTCTTCCGTTTAACTAATCACCAATTAATTTACGTAATAAAATTTTTTTTTGGGTTAATAAAATGAATGCTTTTCGAATGTTAAAATTAATCATATGTTAATTATATAATCATTATTTTTTGGTGTATAACAATCTGTTCAGATTTCAGGTAGTATTTGTAACTCAACGTTTTATAAGACATTTTTTTGATTGTTTGTTTATATTTTACCTTCTATAATCCTAAATTTTCCTTTTTTTTAATCATTAAATTTGACAGACCGTTTTGCACACTAATAATGACACAAAAAACAACTTTAGATGAAAACCAATATTTTAAAGTTAATTTCCATCAATTTATCAATGTATAACAAAAGCTTTTATACATTTTCTTTTTCAATAAGTTTGATTTTGAATAAATTTTTCTATATTTCACATTTAGTAACGATTTCATTGAGCACTGTTTGAAAAATTAATGACGCATTTAATAATCCAAAGAAAATCTTATAAATTGCAGGAAATGTTACAAAATATAAGAAGACTTCCATCACAAGAAATATATATTTTTATTTTAGTGTTCGAGGTAAGATTTGAACCATTACAAGTTCTGTTAAAAAAATATCTCCTCTCTTGATAATCGTGCCTCGGAGTGATGAAAAACTGTTCTTGGCAACCAGGTATCATTTTGCTGTTTTCTTCTTCATTCACCTATACAACGACCCTACTTCTTTAATTTCCAAGCTTCCTTTTGCGGGCTATATTTTTTTTCTTCTTTTTCAGAGTCCCTAAAATCTTCATCTTTTCTATTTTCTACTTCCCCAGGCATTAGATCTTTCAGCATCTTCATCAGCTCTGCCTGCGTCCTAATCCCCTGAGCCCGAAGATGAAGCAAGCATTTTATGCTCCGAAGGAGCCATGGGAGATTCGAGTTCCACAACGAAAAGATGATTCGATTAAATATGAATGATTGAAGAAGGAATGCATGAACGAGTGTTTGAATGAGCGACAAAGAGCAACACAAAAAAAATGAATGTGTACGTGGAATGAAATAGGAACGCTAGCTATGGATACGCTTTTTATCACTTTTATTTCATTATGCCATTGCTTTCTTTATTTCTTATTTCTCCTTTCTTTCTTTATGAGTGCTTTGTTTTCTTATCTCCAGTCTGTGCCAAAATGAATATGCGGTTTGGAATCAGCACTTGTTGTTTCTTTCTTAGAGAGATTTATTATTTTTTTATTCTCCAAGAGAAATATTTGTGTGGAAGTACTAAGAAGGCTTTAAAAATAAAACTGATTAGCAGTAAAAACAAATCATATCGTTTTGATGGAGATAATGATAATTTAGATAATTCCTATTTAAATGAAAAATTTAAAAAAATATGTCAATAAATATGATAACCAAAATTTTTAACTAACACACTTTTTACTTGATACTAAATAATTTGCCGTTTAACTAATTCCCAAGTTAATTTATTAATAAAAATATTTTTTTGGTTAATAAGATGAATACTTTTCGAATATCAAAATGAATCATATGTTAAATATTAAATCATTATTTTTTGGTGTATAACACACTCTTACAGATTTCAGGTAGGATCTGTAGCTCAAAATTTTATAAATTTTTTTTTTTATTGTTTGCTTATATTTTACTTTCTATGGTCCTAAAATTTCATCTTTTTTATCAGTCATTAAGTTTGACAACCCTTTTGTACTCTAATAATGACATGAAAAACATCTTTAGAGGAAAAGCAATATTTTAATTTGAATCCACTTATCACTGCAGGACAAAAATATTTATACATTTTCTATTTCAATAAGTTTAATGTAGAATATATATTTCTACATTTCACATTTAAGTGATAATTTCATTGACTACTGCTTGAATGATTAATGACGCATTTAATAATCCTTGAAAATTCTGTAAATTGCAGGAAATGTTACAAAACATAAGAAGTCTTCCATCACATGAAAATATATATTTTTATTTTACTGTTTGACGTAAGATTTGAACGATTACAAGTTCCGTAAAAAAATATTTCCTCTCTTGATAATCATGCCTCGGGTGATGAAAAACTCTTCTTGGCAACCAGGTATCATTTTGCTGTTTTCTTCTTCATTCACCTATACAACGACCCTACTTCTTTAACTTCCACGCTTCCTTTTGCAGGCTATATTTTGTTTTCTTCACTTTTTCTTCTTTTTCAGAGTCCTAAACTCTTCATCATTTCTATTTTCTACTTCCCCAGGCATTAGATCTTTCAGCATCTTCATCAGCTCTGACTGCGTCCTAATCCCTTGAGCCTGAAGATGAAGCAAGCATTTTATGCTCCGAAGGAGCCATGGGAGATTCGAGTTCCACAACGAAAAGATGATTCGATTAAATATGAATGATTGAAGATGGAATGCATGAACGGGTGTTTGAATGAGCGACAAAGAGCAACACAAAAAATGAATGTGCATGTGGAATAAAATATGAACGCTAGCTTTGGATACGCTTTTTATCGCATTTATTTAATTATGCCACTGCTGTCTTTATTTCTTATTTCTTTATTATAATGGTTTTGTCTTCATATCTCCATTCTGTTCCAAAATGGATATGCGGTTTGGAATGAGCACTTGTCGTTTCTTTCTTAAAGAGTTGATTAATAATTAATAAAAAGAGATGTTTAATGAATCAGTCATGAAAAATTTTTGATTTGCCAGGAGAAATATTTATGTGAGAGTATTAAAAGGATTTGAAAAAAGCTGATGAGAACTAAAACACATTATATTGTGTTTATAGAGATAAAGAAAATTTAGGTAATTCTTATTTAAATGAAAAATTTAAAAATTTGTAAATAAATATTAGAAAATTTTTATTTAACAAACATTCAACCTGGTGCTAAATATCTTTCCGTTTAACTAATCACCAATCACCATATTTTTTAGTTAATAAGATGAATGCTTTTCGTAAATCGAAATAAGTTAAATATATAATAGTATCAGTTATCATTTTGCTGAATTCGATTTCATTCAATTGTACGACGACCTAAGTTGTTTAACTTCGACACTTCATTTTGAAGCTCTCTCTGGTGCAATTTTCATTCTCTCATTTCAAAGCGACTAAACTTTACAACTGTCCATTTAAAACAAGTTTTTTTCAAATGAATTCTTAATTTATAATTGTTATTCTTTGTTATATGGTCCCCTGCTTCTGTAGGTAAATATAAAAAAATATTTCCTATGTATAAAGCATTCCATTTTATTTAAAACATTTATTGTTTCAGATTCAGTGGTACCTTTATCACGAAACTGTAAGTCTGGAATCTACAAAACAATTTCCAAAATTACAAGAAATATTAGTTTTCTAATTACAACATTTTTTTTCTTGCCACGATTAGAAACTCGCGTGTTGTATTAAAAAAATTATATTAATGGTTGATTATAAAAAAGTAATTTTAAAATATGTCTTCAAAAAAACAAAAAAGAAAAATCAATAATAAAACATAAATAAAAAGAAAGATTTCTTTTTATGGGAAATATTAAAAAAAGAAAGAAAAAGTAAAAAATTAAAAGAGCTTAACATCTTTGTTAATAAAGATCAGAAATTAATTGTAAAATTATTTTATCTGCATGAGGTGAATTGAACACCAAGTCTGTGTCACGTCTTAATATAAAACGTATAATTTAATTAATATAAAATATCAATTCTCGATGGACAATGTCCTATTTTACTGCATTTTTATGTAAAAACTGACAGTATTATACATATGAACATATATGTAATTAATTTAATATGTTTTGTTATAATGCATAGTTTTTATACAAAATTTTAAAATTAATTCAACAATTATTGTGGCTCTATTTTTGATATCTTATTAATTCTTAATTCATCTTAACATCTTTATCTATAAACTTATATTTTAAATAGAGGTCAAAATCCTATTCCATGAACCTTAATTTTGTAAAATTGTATTATAATTAAATAACAGTGAATAAATTATTAATTTAAAACCAATCAATTCACATAAACATCCTTTTATATATAAATTGTTCAAAATTATTGAAGAATGCTAATCCATGAGCAACATATATTAATTAGGATAAAAAAATATTTTTGTGTATTTCAAATATCAATAATGTATCATTTGCCACGTTAAAATATGGTATGGTACATTAACAACTTTATTCAAAAACTAATGTTTTAAAAACATTGAAAATCATACGTTAGTAACTGTTACTTTATAAAACTGTAATATATAACTTTATAACAGGGAATAAATTATTAATTTAAAACGAATCAATTCACATAATCATACTTTTATATATATTTTGTTCAAAATTATTGAAGAATGTTAATCTATGAAGCAACATATATTAATTAGGTTAAAAAATATTTTTTTTGTGTATTTCAAATATCAATAATGTATCATTTGCCACGTTAAAATATGGTATGGTACATTAACAACTTTATTCAAAAACTAATGTTTTAAAAACATTGAAAATCATACGTTAGTAACTGTTACTTTATAAAACTGTAATATATAACTTTTATAACAGGGAATAAATTATTAATTTAAAACGAATCAATTCACATAATCATACTTTTATATATATTTTGTTCAAAATTATTGAAGAATGTTAATCCATGAAGCAACATATATTAATTAGGTTAAAAAATATTTTTGTGTATTTCAAATATCAATAATGTATCATTTGCCACGTTAAAATATGGTATGGTAATGTACCATACCATATTTTAACGTCTTTTTACGTCATACCATAATTATAGTCATATTATTTTAACGTCATACCATATTTAACATCTTTATTCAAAAACTAATGTTTTAAAAACATTCAAAATCATACGTTAGTAACTGTTACTTTATAAAACTGTAATATATAACTTTATAACAGGGAATAAATTATTAATTTAAAACGAATCACATAAGCATCCTTTTATATATATTTTGTTCAAAATTATTGAAGAATGTTAATCCATGAAGCAACATATATTAATTAGGTTAAAAAAAATATTTTTGTGTATTTCAAATATCAATAATGTATCATTTGCCACGTTAAAATATGGTATGGTAATGTACCATACCATATTTTAACGTCTTTACGTCATACCATAATTATAATCATATTATTTTTTAACGTCATACCATATTTAACATCTTTATTCAAAAACTAATGTTTTAAAAACATTCAAAATCATACGTTAGTAACTGTTACTTTATAAAACTGTAATATATAACTTTATAACAGAGAATAAATTATTAATTTAAAACGAATCAATTCACATAAGCATCCTTTTATATATATTTAGTTCAAAATTATTGAAGAATGTTAATCCATGAAGCAACATATATTAATTAGGTTAAAAAATATTTTTTTGTGTATTTCAAATATCAATAATGTATCATTTGCCAGGTTCAAATATGGTATGGTGCATTAACATCTTTATTCAAAAACTAATGTTTTAAAAACATTCAAAATCATACGTTAGTAACTGTTACTTTATAAAACTGTAATATATAACTGTATAACAGGGAATAAATTATTAATTTAAAACGAATCAATTCACATAAGTTTTCATTTATTTATATTTAACTCAAAATTTTTGAAGAATGTTATTCCACCAAGCAGTATATGTTAATTAAGTTAAAAGTAAATTTTTTTTTTTTTTAAATCTTTAAACGTTACACATTTGCCATGTTAAAATAGGGTATGGTTCGTTAACATATTTTTCAAAAATTAATGTTTTAAATACAGGAAAAACATGTGTCAGTAATTGTAATTTTGTAAAATGTTATTATATAACTTAATAACAGCGAATAAATTATTAATTTAAAACGAATCAATTCATGTAAGCATCCTTTTATTTATATATAATTCAAAATTATTGAAGCATATTAATACATCATGCAATATATGCTAATTAGGTTAAAAGAAAATATTTTTATTTGTATCAAATATCAATAACGTGTCATTTGCCACGTTAAAATATCGTATTGTACATTAACATCTTTATTCAAAAACTAATGTTTTAAATACATTCAAAATATGTCAATAACCTTAATTTTATAAAATTAAATAACAGGAAATAAATTATTAATGTAAAACGAATCAATTCACATAAGCAATCTTTTATTTCTATTTAATTCAAAATTTTTGAAGAAGATTATTCCATTTTGCAACATATATTAATTATGTTAAAATAAACTATTTTTCTTGTGTCAAATATCAATAATGTGTTAATTCAAAATTTTTTTGAAGAATGTTAATTCATCAAGCAATATATGTTTATTGGGTTAAAAGTAAATATTGTTTTGTGTCATTTGACACAAAAAAAAAAACGTTAAACATTACACATTTGCCACGTTAAAATATGGTATGGTTTATTAACAACTTCATTCAAAAACTAATGTTTTAAATACAGGCAAAACGTATGTCAGTAATTGTAATTTTGTAAAATTATATTATATAACTTAATAACAGCGAATAAATTATTAATTTAAAACGAATCAATCACATAAACATATTTTTCTTTATATTTAGATCAAAATTTTAAAGAATGTTAGCCTATCATGCAATATCTGCTAATTACGTCAAAAGTAAAACGTTTTTGTGTGTTGAATATCAATAATGTATCAAATATGGTACAGGTTGCTTCACGTAGATTTTAATCTTCAGAAGCTTACCTCGTCCGACCACCGTTCTCGAAAGCGACACTTGTTTAGTCCCCAACGTTCCCTCGGACAGACTCAAACGGAGTTGCATGGTTAATTTTACCATTAAGTAAATTACGCAAAACCCCTTGATCTCAATTGACAGAACGGTCCGACCATTATAACTCAGTCATTAAGCACAGGAGGCCCAAGGAGACATTCAAGTTGGTCCCCAGCAATGCTTCAGCGTAGAAAATTAGTGGGTTAAAGTTCCACAGTTGGTTCGGATTCGCCCATTTGGTCGTAGACTTGCCATTTGCTAATTGAAGGGTTTCTACCCAGGGTTTTAATGATTTCATTAAGCTTTGCATGCGTTTATAGCCAAGGAGGGGTTCTAAATATGAAGACCAGGTGAAAGCATTCTAGGTATCGAATTTTGTGCTTCTTTCAAGTTGCATAATTTGACTTCGCTTTAAAATCAAAGCTTAATATTATTCGAACTCACCAAGAACCGATAAGAATATATTCAAATTGGAGGAATGGAAGAATTTAGTTTGAATAAATTAACTATCGAAACTAAAATCATAGTGGTTAATTATCAGTATTGGAAAGTTAATTATTGAGGAAAAGGAGGGCTGCTCTTGGGAGAATTTCATAAAGAGAATCCATTGTTGACATTCGCCTTTGAATTAAATATGGATTTAATATAGAACTTTGATGTTCTTAATTCAAGTTTTAAATATTGCAATTATAGAAGTGTAATTACTATTCATTATTTAATATATAGAGACAAAAATTCTTAGTTAAGTATAATTTTAGTTTAAAATATACGAACTATTGTACTATTACTATTATACAGGGTGGATACAATTAAAGTGACCCTATTCAGTCCACTCTAGAACCCGTTCTACCTAAAAGGATTTTGATGAAACTTGGTACATATGAACCATGGGGGAAAAAAAAAATTCTGCAAATAAAAAAAATAGTTCAAATTTTAACCACTAGGGGAATTGTGGTGCCTAAAGAAATACAAAAAAAAATTATTAGAACCCTTAAAATTTATTGAAGTACATAATATGCTTAATGTGTGTTCCATTCATATCAATTACGTGTTATAAGCGTGTATTCAATGCATACGTACATTGCTCATTATTTTAAAATTCAATGAATAGTAAAAAAAATAATAATTAATTTAGACACTTACAAAATAACACTTAGTAGCATAGTAACAGTATTTATTGACTATACATTATTTGAAATAATTTTTTTTTAATTTAAAATTGTTCTACATCAATTTAGCTCTTTATGAAATAATATTCAATTTTAACGGTATAATACGCATTGTGTTACAATGTAGTATGAAGTAAGTTATCTTTATTTACCATAACAGTCAGCATTTTCAATATATCGAAGGGTTTAAAATGCACAACTAAGAAACTTTATTAGTATTATTAAAACTATAATTTGTTTTGTTTTATTATTTATTTGAATAATCATGAAATAATTGTAAGAAATTCGAAAACAATTATAATTCTATTAACCGCGTTTATTTGTTCTTGATTCAAATTTTAAATATTGCAATTTCAGAAGTGTAATTAATATTCGTTAACTAAGAATTTTTTCTGTATATCATTAAATGTAATTATGTTACAAAAGTAAATAAGCATAATTTTTAGTTTAAAATTTACCGAATATTTTACCATTAGAATTATATTTCAATGCATACACACATTGCTCATCATTTCTAGCTAGTTAAATATTTTAGTTAGTTCTTCTAGTTAAATTACTAGTTAGTAAAATTAAACTAATTTAGTCACTGATAAAATAAAACATGGTAGTAAAGTAACTGTCTGTAGGAACTCTTCCATATCTGAAATAACTTTTTTTAATTTAACATAGTTCTATATCAATTGCTTAGTTCTTTATGAAATAAAACAGTGACGGTATAGTGCGTATTGTGTTGTGTTTTTATACAGAATGAAATAATGTATCTGTATTTTCTGTAAGAGTTATGTGTTTTAAACCTTTCCATGTAACGAAAATATTAATTAAGGAAGCCCTAATTTGTTCTCTTTTTTGTTATTTATTTGAATAATCATAAACTATTTATAAGAAAATAATTAAAATTCTGTTTTCCTATAAGGACTACAAATCCTATTATCTGCGTAATGCATGTTTCGGAACTAACGATACGCAAGGGAGATACTTATATATTTTCTAAAATCCCTTAAAATTGTAAAAGAAATTGTATTTTAACTTTTTTTTTTTTGTGTCTTAACACTTACAAAAAGAAAAAAAAATGTGTTACATGGGCAAAAATTAAGGTAGACAGAAATTTTTGCTTATAAATAATCGTATGGAATATATATTATTATTAATATATAAATTTAATTAACAAATTCTAAATTAATTATTTCTAACTTAATAACTTAATTAAATTAATAAGTAAATAATTAATACATTCAATTTTCTTTTAAAAATAAAGTTTAAATTACAAAAACAAGTAATTTACATTACAAAAATTGTTAAAGTTTACATCATTTTAAAACAATGTAGTTAAAAAATTTGTCAAATATAATGAATAATTACTGTTTTATTTGTAACAAAATGCATTACTTTCATGTAGATAACTATGATCCAATAAAACTTTTCCATTAACCTATGTTTTTTTTAAATAAAGGTGATAACCAATTTTTAACAGATTGGAGACAAAATTTTATATAAAACACGAAAAACAAGTTATACCATATTTAAAAAATATAAAATGTAAAAGAAAATTTTCACATTAAAAAAACATTACTTACATACAAATAAAAAATAAAATCTCAGCAGTTTCGTATATTGACTTTGTAAGTGTTCAATTTTTATATGACCCCTCATTAGGGAATAGAACCGTGCATCCGTCTGTTCCCTGTCTTCTTACATTGGCCCACGAAAAAAAGGGCGTGAAAAGCAGGAGCAGGAAAATAATAACAATAGCTTTAAAACAACGTTGCATACAGAGGAACTGCGAAAAACAAAAGAAAATGAAATGCGACAACTTCCTGAAATAATAATAATATAAAATAAAAAAGAGAGCAGCAGTAGCACAGGGGGAGAGGGGTGAAAAAAAGGTAAATCTATAAAAGCCCTAAACAAGATGGACCCTTAAAAAAAAGAAACGAAGCAAAAATAAATAAGTAAATAGACAGGGTATAAAGTGTGGAGAGGCACATAGTCTATCTGGTTACAAGATGCAGATTGAAAAGGTGTATGGCACACGGCCGTTTCAAATCCCTGTCCAATCCTATGCTGAAAGAAGCGGTAGGAAAAAAAAACAAGAAAAAAACGTGATAAGGGGATGAATACAGGGAACTGCTGATTCAGGTGGAATACTTGCATCTATTTTATTATTCATTCCAGCATGTTTTTGTCTCTCAGTGATTGAAGTGTGCCGAGGATTTGGAGGGATGCATCTTTTTCACAGAATCTCAAAAAAAAAAAGAATTGAGAAACAGTGTTGTTTTGTTGTGTTTTAAGAGGATGATAGCAGGTTTTCGCTGTCCTTTAAGGATTTCTGACGTTTAATCCGACGCATTTGGTGGATGCATATTTTCAAATTATTTGACATTTTTTATGTGCAGGACTATCTGAATAGCTTATAGGATGTTCGACAATACAATACGTGTTGTATGCATTTGTTTAAGACTGAAAAATGTCCAAGAGAATGATCGCTCCTGGAAGATGATACCAATATGCATATTGGTACACACATTTATGATTTTACTACAACAAATGTATAGATTATTGCTATAAATATGCAAACAATGTATATTTCCACATTATTTGACATTTTTTATGTGTGGGACAATCGGAATGGCTTAGGATATTCAGCATTACATTGTATGTTGTATGCATTTGTTTACGACCTTGGTACACAAATTTATGGTTTTGCTATGCTAAATTGCTTATTAAAAATACGCATGATATAGATAAGACTATCACATAACTCAAAATATTTTATAAATATGTTCTGATTTTAATGAAAATGATATGTGTTATTTTTAATCTTTTTTTTTTTTTATGGAATTTTAAGCAGATTTTTTGGAAAGGCACCGAGTCTATCTGGTTACAAGATGCAGATTGAAAAGGTGTATGGCACACGGCCGTTTCAAATCCCTGTCCAATCCTATGTTGAAAGAAGTGGTAGGAAAAAAAAAAAAAAAAAAAAACGTGATAAAGGGATGAATACAGGGAACTGCTGATTCAGGTGGAATACTTGCATCTATTTTATTATTCATTCCGGCATGTTTTTGTCTCTCAGTGATTGAAGTGTGCCGAGGATTTGGAGAGAGGCATCTTTTTTTTTTTTTACTGAATCTGAAAGAAAAAAAGTGTTGTTCGTTGTGTTTTAAGAGGATGATAGCAGGTTTTCCATGTGCTTTAAGGATTTCTGATGTTTAATCCGATGGATTTGGTGGATGTATATTTTCACATTTGACATTTTTTGTGTGTGTGTGACAATCTGAATAACTTAGGATGTTCGACAATGTATTTATTTAAATGTATCTATATCGTATGTATTTGTTTAAGACTGAAAATGTTCAAGAGAACGATCGTTCCTGGAAGGCGATACCAATAGGCATATTGGTACACAAATTTATGATTTTACTACAACAAAAGTATAGATTATCACTATAAATATGCAAACATTGCATATTTTCACATTACTTGACATTTTTTTATGTGTAGGACAATCTGAATAGCTTAGGATGTCCAGAATTACATTGTATGTTGTATGTATCTGTTTATGATATTTGTACATAGTCTTCGTACACAAATTTATGATTTTGCTACACAAAATGTGTAAATTATTTATTTTAAATATGCATGACATAAATAACTATAACATAATTAGTAATATTTTATAAATATGTTCATATTTTAATGTAAAGTAAATGTGTTATTTTAAACCTTTTTGTATGGATTTTTTTAAATAGATTTTGCTGGAGATGCACCGTGTCTATCTGGTCACAAGATGCAGATTGAAAAGGTGTATGGCATGCGACCGATTCAAATCCCGGTCCATTCCTATGCTGAAAGAAGTGAGACGAAGGAAAAAAATGGTGATAAGGAGATGAATACAAGGAACTGCTGATTCAGGTGGAATACTTGCATCTATTTTATTATTCATTCCAGCATGTTTTTGTCTATCAGTGATTGAAGTGTGCCGAGGATTTGGGATATGCATCTTTTTTTACAGATTCTGAGAAAAAAAAAAATGTTTGTTGTGTTTCAGGAGGATGATAGCATTTTTTTCTGTGTGCTTTAATGATTTCTGATGTTTAATCCGATGGATTTGGTGGATGTACATTTTCACATTATTTGACATGTTTTTATGTGTGTGACAATCTGAATAGTTTAGGATATTCAAAATTACATTTTGTGTTGCATGCATTTGTTCAAGACTGAAAATTTCCAAGATAATCATCGTTTCAGATAGTCGATATCAATGGGCATCATGATACACAAATTTAAGATTTTTCCATAACAAATGAATACATTATTTATAAGAAATACGAACAATAAAGATAAACCATAGCAGAGCTAAAAATATTTTATGCAGATATTTATATTTATTACAATGATAATATGTTATTTTTATTATTTTCTGTATGGAATTTTTAAATAGAACGGCTGGAAATAAGTAACTGCAGATAAATGATAGGAAATAATTGTATTTATATCGCAATATACATTTACGACATTTTAAAAAATGTAATTTAAAAATCTGTTAAATATGAAGTATAACTATTGTTTAATTTGTAAAAACACTCACTAGTTTTACGTAAGTAAATAAATTCAAATGTACTTTTCTTTTAATAAATGCAAAAGCCGATTTTTAAAAGATTGTAGGCAAAACGAATTTTATGTAAAACCCAAAACAAATTATATAGTATTTAAAATGTTAAAAAAATTGCATAAAACAAATACAAAAAAAAATAAAATCTCATCGATTTCATATATTGACTCTGTATGTGCTCAATTTTTATATGACCCCTTATTAGGAATAGTACCGTGCATCCGTCTGTTCCCTGTCTTCTTACATTGCCCCACTAAAAAAAGGGCGTGAAAAGCAGGAGATGGACAATAATAACAATAGCTTTAAAATAACGTTGCATACAGAGGGATTGCAAAAACAAAAGAAAATGAAATACGACGACTTCCTGAAATAATAATATAAAATAAAAAAGAGAAGCAGCAGCAGAACAGGGGTGAGGGGTGAAAAAAAAGGTAAATCTGTAAAAGCTCTAAACAAGATGGACCTTTAAAAAAAAAAAAAACGAAGCAAAAATAAATAAATAAATAGACAGGAGTATAAAGTGGGGAGAGGCACTGAGTCTATCTGGTTACAAGATGCAGATTGAAAAGGTGTATGGCACACGGCCGATTGAAATCCCTGTCCAATCCTATGTTGAAAGAAGTGCGAAGGAAAAAACAAAAAAACAAAAAAAAAAAAAAAAAACGTGATAAGGGGATGAATACAGGGAACTGCTGATTCAGGTGGAACACTTGCATCTATTTTATTATTCATTCCGGCATGTTTTTGTCTCTCAGTGATTGAAGTCTGCCGAGGATTTGAGTACATGCATCTTTTTTTACAGAATCTGAAAGAAAAAAAGTGTTGTTTTGTTGTGTTTTAAGAGGATGATAGCAGGTTTTCGATGTGCTTTAAGGATTTCTGATGTATAATCCGATGGATTTGGTGGATGTATATTTTCACATTATTTGACAATTTTTATGTGTGTCACAATCTGAATAGCTTAGGATGTTCGACAATACAGTGTCTGTTGTATGTATTTGTTTAAGACTGAAAAATGTTCAAGAGAATAGTCGTTCCTGGAAGATGATACCAATAGGCATATTGGTACACAAATTTATGATTTTATACAAAAAATGTTTAGATTATTACTATAAATATGCAGACATTATATATTTTCACATTATTTGACATTTTTATGTGTGGGACAATCTGAATGGCTGAGGATGTTTAGCATTACATTTTATGTTGTATGCATATATTTACGACCTTGGTACACAAATTTAAGATTTTGCTATGTTAAATTATTTATTATAAATATGCATGATATAGATAAGACTATAGCAGAACTAAAAATATTTTATAAATATGTTCAGATTTTAATGTAAAAAAAATTTGTTATTTTTGACTTTTTGTATGGAATTACAAGATGCAGATTGAAAAGGTGTATGCACACGGCCGTTTCAAATCTCTGTCCAATCCTATGTTGAAAGAACTGCGAGGAAAAACAAGAAAAAAACGTGATAAGGGGATGAATACAGGGAACTGCTGATTCAGGTGGAACACTTGCATCTATTTTATTATTCATTCCGGCATGTTTTTGTCTCTCAGTGATTGAAGTGTGCCGAGGATTTGGAGAGATGCATCTTTTTTAACAGAATCTGAGGAAAAAAGTGTTGTTTGTTGTGTTTTAAGAGGATGATAACAGGTTTTCGCTGTGATTTAAGAATTTCTGATGTTTAATCCGATGGATTTGGTGGATGTATATTTTCACATTGCTTTACATTTTTATGTGTGTGGCAATCTGAATAGCTTAGATGTTCTTCTGACAATACAGTATGCGTTGTATGTATTTGTTTAAGACTGAAAAATGTGCAAGATCAGAGGAAAAGATGATCGTTTCTGAAAGACGATAACAATATAAACCTTGGTACACAAATTTATGATTTCTCTGTAACAAATGTATAAATAATTTATAAGAAATACGAATAATAAAGATAAACTATAGCAGAACTAAAAATATTTTATACCTATATTTATATTTTATTATGAAGATAATATGTTATTTTTATTATTTTCTGTATGAAATTTTTAAATAGAATGACTGGAAATAGGTAACTGTAGATAAATAATAGGAAATAATTGTATTTATATCTCAATATACATTTACGACATTTTAAAATTTAATTTAAAAATATGTTAAATATGGAGTATAACTATTGTTTTAGTTGTAAAAACATTCACTAGTTTTACATAGGTAAATATGTTCCATATGCACTTTTCTTTTAATACATGCAATAGCCGTTTTTTAAAAGTTAGCAGGCAAAACGAATTTGATGTAAAACACAAAACAAGCTGCTTAGTATTTAAAACGTTCAAAAAAATTGTGTAAAAAATATTACTTATATACAAATAAAAAATAAAACAAACTATCAGCGGTTTCATATATAGACTTTGTATGTGTTCAATTTTTATATGACCCCCTCATTAGGGAATAGCACCATGCGTCCGTCAGTTCCATGTCTTCTTACATTGGCCCACAAAAAAAAAGGGCGTGAAATGCAGGAACGGAAAATAATAACAATAGCTTTAAAACAACGTTGCATACAGAGGGACTGCAAAAAACAAAAGAAAATGAAATGCGACGTTTCCTGAAATAATAATATAAAATAAAAAAGAGAGCAGCAGTAGCACAGGGGAGATAGGTGAAAAAAGGTAAATCTATAAAAGCCCTAAACAAGATGGACCCTTAAAAAAGAAACGAAGCAAAAATAAATATATAGACAGGGTATAAAGTGTGGAGAGGCACCGAGTCTATCTGGTTACAAGATGCAGATTGAAAAGGTGTATGGCACACGGCCGATTCAAATCCCTGTCCAATCCTATGTTGAAAGAAGTGCGAAGGAAAAAACAAGAAAAAAACGTGATAAGGGGATGAATACAGGAACTGCTGATTCAGGTGGAACACTTGCATCTATTTTATTATTCATTCCGGCATGTTTTTGTCTCTCAGTGATTGAAGTGTGCCGAGGATTTTTGGGTAGATGCATCTTTTTTTACAGAATCTGAAAGAAAAAAGTGTTGTTTGTTGTGTTTTAAGAGGATGATAGCAGGTTTTCGCTGTGCTTTAAGGATTTCTGACGTTTAATCTGACGGATTTGGTGGATGCATATTTTCAAATTATTTGACATTTTTTATGTGCAGGACTATCTGAATAGCTTATAGGATGTTCTGACAATACAATACGTGTTGTATGCATTTGTTTAAGACTGAAAAATGTCCAAGAGAATGATCGTTCCTGGAAGATGATACCAATATTCATATTGGTGCACACATTTATGATTTTACTACAAGAAATGTATAGATTATTACTATAAATATGTAATCATTGTATATTTTCCCATCATTTGACATTTTTTATGTGTCTGACAATCAGAATAGTTTAGAAGTTCGACATTACATTGTGTGTTGTATGTATTCGTTTAAGATTGAACAATGTTCAAGGAATGATCGTTCCTGGAAGACAATACCAATAAGTATCATGATACACAAATTTATGATTTTACTACAACAAATGTATATATTATTGCTATAAATATGCAAACAATGTATATTTCCACATTATTTGACATTTTTTATGTGTGGGACAATCAGAATAGCTTAGGATATTCAGTATTACATTGTATGTTGTATGCATTTGTTTACGACCTTGTTACACAAATTTATGATTTTGCTATGCTAAATTGTTTATTATAAACATGCATGATATAGATAAGACTATCACATAACTCAAAAATAATTTATAAATATATTCTGATTTTAATGGGACAATCTGGATAGCTTAAGATATTCGGCTTTAGATTGTCAGTTGTATGGATTTGTTTGAAACTGAAAATGTTCAAGAGACTGATCGTTCCTAGAAGACAGTATCAATAGACATCTTGGTACACAAATTTATATTTTTGATATAACAATTGTATAGATTATTTATTGTAAATACGCGCAATATAAATAAATATATAACTGAACTAAAAGTATTTTTTTAGAGTTTACAAAATAAACAAGCGGCATAAAAATTGTACAGAACAAATAAATAATTATTATTGTATATGATTAAAAACATCGTAAAATCCACAATTTACGTAGTAAGACGACAAATGTATAAAAATTTCAATTACAATTCAACCAGTTTCAATGTCCAAGTATGATTTAAAACAACACTGAAGCCACCATGTATAAAATACTAATATCGGAATAAAAAAAGAAGTTGTGAAGTCTTCCTTTTAAATAAGAAATCATTTATTCGAAATATTTAAGATAAAAAATTCACCAAAAAAAAAAAAAAGGAAAGGGCACAAAATAAATACATGGACATAAAGTAAATGAGGTAAAAAAGTTTTCCTCATTTTCGATTTAGGAAAATTATTCCGAAACTTTCAGTATCCAATACCGTTGTTTATGTATTGTCTCTACTTTCTCAAAACACACGATTGCATCATTTACAAAACGAGATGCAGGGAGTTGAAGATCATCAGTTGAAGAAAAAAAAGGGAACCGATGAGATCAACCAATCCACCCAGGAGAGATACGAATCTTTAATGGCGACCCGTTTCCTTTAAATTTTCTTTTTAAGTTTTTGGTGGATGTTGTTTGCTTTTAGTTTCCAAACAGTGTTTTCCCAAGACTAGAAAATAAATTTGTATCTTCCGAATAAAGTAAATAAGAAAATAACGTGAAGGACCTAAACTCGTTGTCTTTGTTTTCCTTTGTATTATTTTTTTTTTTCTGATTATTTCTTTAGTTTTCAATTTAGTTTCTAAAAATAGAATATATACTGATGATATAGCTCATTTTTTTTATTTCGATTTTGCATTAAAAAAGATATTTGAACTGCACTTGTCTAAAACATTTTAAATAATAAAAATACTTGTGTTATTCAAAATATAGTGTTGAAAAAAAAATTTTTGACTTTAAATAGAGTCAATAGGTGAAATTATTTAGTTTGTCGCTCTACGATTATTCTTTGAACACTTTAGTCTAATTAGACCGGGATCTAATGTTTTACGTGAATTTCGAACACTAACAAGCATCCATGCTACCGCTTGATTCGAACCTGAAGCACCAAAGGCCAGAGCGCTAGCCAAATGGCCATCAGGCAGCTAAAACAACATACAAGCCACCATGCATAAAATAATAATATCTGAATAAAAATTAAGTTGTGAATTGATTTCTTATTTAAAATAAAGACTTATGAGAAGTATTAGCATTGACTATTAGCATTGATTAAAGGAAAAAGCATTGACAAAAAAGAGAAAAAGACGAAAGTGCACAAAATAAATACATGTACAAAAAAGTAATGAAGTATTTTTTTTTTTTTTTTGGTCTTTCTTTATTTCCTTTATTATTAAAATGGAATGTATACTGATGACAATAGCTTATTTTTTATTTCGATTTTGCATTCCCAAAGATATTTAAATTTTATTTGCCTAAAAACACTTTAAATAACAAAAATATTTTTTGCTATACAAAGCAGAATGTTGAATAAAAAATGTTAACTTTAAATAGAGTCAGTAGGTGAAATTATTTATAAAAATAAATTGAAATAAATAATTTCACCTGGAAACCAATACTGATCTCAAAACTATACTATAGAGTGATCTTAAATGTCATTCTATTTTGTTTTTAGTCGTTGAATTTTCCAATATTTTCCATTTGGATAAAATCTTTCAAAGAAAAATACGTAAAATGCATTTGTAAATCGAATTGTTTTTGTATTTTTAAAAGTACAAAATTTTATATGGATTCACATCAATTTAAAAAAATAAAAACTTTTTTTGAAGTTAAAAATAAATCTATGTATATGGGTGTGTGTTTTTTTGTATGTACGTGTACGTTTATGCATATGTGTGCATGTGTAAGTGATCTAAAATATTTATAACGTACTTTGACATTTTAAATGGCAAACATATTCAAAAATGAAATATAAATTTTTAAAACAAAAACGCATTTTTTTTTCCATTATGTACCTTTTTCCTTTAAATCTTGAAAAATATTGAAGCTCTATTTTTTTTTTCAAATATATTTCAAATAAATCTCTAATGAAATTTCCTTTTCAACCTATATTTGAGTGGGCTTTTATTGTAAATATCCACGTTAAACGCAATTTTTCATGGGCTAGTATCACTGGATAATTTTATGTATTATTTTTAATAGAAATTATGATTATCATATATAACATGATATATTCCACCATGTAAAAATAAATTTTAAAATCTGCATTGAGACATAATTCAATTTTAAATTTACCAAAATGCATTTCAATTAAGGCAAGTCTTAAATTCTAAGAGTAAAAGAGTTAAAATTCAAGTTTATCTTCAATTATCTATATTCAAGTACAAATTTTAATGATGTTAATTTCAATTATAAATGATAATTCTTTTTACACTATTTTTATTTGAATTTGATTTCCAATAAATAAATTAGTTGAATCTAATCAATTTAATCATTAAATTAATTTAATAATGTGTTTTTGGAACATTTATTTTTAAACAAATGAATTTTTTTTTTAATAATAAATAAATTTTTAAAGGATTTTGCAAATAAACATATTTTCTTAAATCTTTACTTTATATTTCCCACCTATTTTTTTTCCTTCACAAATTTCAGTACTTCAGCTCTAATGGTGTATATATAATGATTGACATTGATTATTTTCACGCTCGTAAGACAAAACATACTTTTAAATATTAACCACTGATTATACTTTTAGATGTATGTATGTAATAAAATGAATAAAAGCGAGAAGAATCACTAATTCTGTTGTGTCCTAGAATATGTGGCTAGAATTTTTCTTTAGATATCACTCTGGGTGAACGATTATCTATGCCAGAAAAATTTCTATATTTCTGTTCCATGTAAAACCAAAATAAGAGATTCTCCTCTGCATGAAGGATACAACCACCACAAGAAATGCCAAATATTATTAGTTCAAGAGATGTTTTTTCTCGCCAAGTGGTTTACTTAAATCGACGGGACTACATAAAGACTTGGGCTTGGTGAAACAGGAAGCCAATATTCGTAAAGCTACCGGATGATAGAAAAAACTGCTTTCGTTAGGTTTATCTTTTTGCTTCCACATTTTCTTTGCGTATAAGAAATATATGTAGCCTAACCCTTTTTATTGTTGCTACTTAAAAGCTTCCATTTGTCGATATCTACATGTTATTTATAATTATAATGATATTAAATGCAACGTATTGCAGCTGTAATTAAGCAAATTTACTTTTGATAATTTTATGTAGCTAATGCCCTAACATTAGTTTGTTTTCTTATAATAATTTATATACATTCTTTATTTTTTTTAAATCTTTACATTATGTATCTCACTTTATACACTTTGTTTCTTCATAAATTTTAGTACTTAGCTCTTATGGTGTAGATACAATGAATAACATTGATGTTATTTATAATTATATCAAATGCAACATATTTTGGTTACAAATTTAAGAAAATTTAATTTTTATAATTTTATATACTACTTTTTAAAATTGTTAATAAATTAAAGCTAATGCACTAACATTAGTTTATTTTTCTTATAATACTCATATGCCCTTCATTTTTTAAATCTTTACATTAATTATATTTCGCGCCTATTTTTTTTCTTCACAAATTTTAGTATTTCGGTTATTATGGTGTTAATATAACGATTAACATTGGGTTATTTTCGCACACATAAAAAAATATATTACTTTTAACTACTAAATCAACTAACTGTGATTTTAGCGTATCTTTGTGTAATAAAAATGAATAAAAGTGAGAAGAATCACTAAATTCCAGTTATGTCTTAGAATATGTGGCCGGAATTTTCTTTAGATATCACTTGGGTGAACGATTATCTATGCCAGAAAGAATTTCTATATTTATGTTCCATGTAAAACCAAAATAAGAGATTCTCCTGCATGAAAGGATACAACCACCACAAGAAATGCCAAATATTATTAGTCTAATAGCTTTTTCAGATCAAGTGGTTTACTTAAATCGACGGGGTACATAAAGACTCTTAGGCTTGGTAGGAAGCCAATATTCAGAAAAAAAAACTGCTTTCGTTAGGTTTATCTTTCCTTCCACATTTTTCTTTTACGTATATGGAATACATGTAGCTTACCCCTTTATTGTTGCTAAATCAAAAGCTTCATTTGTCTCGATATCTGCATGCTATTTATAATTATATCAATGATATTAAATACAGCATATTTTCAGCTACACTATAATTTAAACAAATTTGTATTTCATAATTTTATGTATTACGTTTAACATTATTAATAAAAGACAGCTAATGCAGTAATATTAGTTTGTTTTTTATTATGCATGAATATAATAACATTATTATTCTTGGGTATACCTTTATAATTAGTCTAATTTTTAATCTTGTCGGCAAACATTTTGTTAGAGCATTGAAATCTCGCCATTTTTATGGACATACATAATATTATGAACGTATTCAATCTGTTGAGACCAATTTAATAAAACTGCGATAAAATAATCTCACATAACACTGAGAAAAAAGAAACTAAAAATTAATTTCCTACCAGAAAATAATTGTTTTCCATTAGGAAAAAATGACTAATCTGGAAGAACAAGAAGAAGTAATTCCAATTCTTATTATAAATAATGGTATGTAAAAAATATTTTTTACATGGAAACTATCAGTATTTTAATGAATTTCATTTATATAAAAACTATATATATTTTATACTGAATCAAATGTATACATAAAGTAAATATAAAAAATCCAGCTATTTTAAAAACCAATTTTCCAAATCAAAATGCAAATGAAATAATTTACAGTTTTATTTCAACTTTCAACATTATACGGACTGCAACTTAAATGTGGATGTTTTAGCAGTGTTAGGAGGTTTTTTTTTTCCTGCTGTTTCGTTATTGGTTCATCAAGTTTCCAATCTAATATCTTTTGACAAAATTTTTAACTTATTCCTTCAAGGTTCTTAAACACCTCATATTATTATTTGAAACACAGGACATCATCAATTAAGTGTACTAAATTGTATATATATAGAGATTCATTTTTGTAATGCTAACTCCCTGACACTATTGATATATTGAACTGACTAGCGCAGTCCATATTGAACCATGACCGTTTTCCTATTGGCAGATTCCGAAACATGAGATTATTTTTAAAGGGTCTAGCTGTCATCCATACATCCAACTGTCCTAGTAGACAGACACCTACTGAGAAAGTAGTATGACACCATCTGGACTTTGACCTGAAGCATGTGGCACCAGAGCTCTATTTATTCAGCCATCAAGTCTTGGTTTTGTAATGCAAAACAATTGATTATCACTAACTAACTTAAGACTAATTATTATATATTGGGGTATTTTATTGCTGCATTTCGAAATTGAGTTTTTAATAGGGAAGTGAGAAAGATGCCTTGCGGGTTAGCGAGAAGACGTAAATATCTTGTATTAATAAGTGGTATAGAAAAAGACCTATGAGATACCATCAATCCATCGATGTATCAATACTAATTAGAACATAAAAAACCATTCAAGCACATTCTTTTTTACATATCGCTTGTAACCAAACAACCAAATTAGTGGCATTATAAAGTTTAAAATTAACAAATAGACAACGAGGAATAACGGCGACGACAAGAGAATACGAACAAGTAGATATACCAAGAAAATGACAAATTTCGTTATCAATTAAATAATGATGTTTGAGAAAAACATTTACTAAGATTATGAATCGTATTTAAAATGTATTAAGATTTAGAATGTTTTAAGATCGTATTTAAGATTATGAATTGTATTGTTTATTTACATAAAGGTTATTTGTACACTAATTTGGTGTTATGCAAACATTAGTGCTACATTGGTATTAATTTAAATTATATTTATACATTTACTTATTTTCTAAATTTATTTCGATACAAACATATATTTTAAACGCACAAAATACACAGATCAGAAATGATGTTGCTTTCCTTACTGATATTACTTTTACTTGAGAGAAAAACTTTTCTTACATCTTTTAAACTTGTTGGACCTTTCTTGAAATCCCACGTCGTAAGAAATTTTCGCCGTGGCTTTTGACATGTCATATTTTATTACATTCCCTGCCGAATCATTCTTCCAAATAGTGCCACTGGGCAGTGTAAATTCTTTTCCATAAATCTCCAACTTTCCTAAGTTTGAAATTTTTTAAGGATGAAGCCTGCAAGTTAAAGATTTAACGTACACTTGAACATTTTCTACAATGCTTGAAAATTTATTGAAGTCTTTCGACTGTTTGAATTCTAAACAGGTTGGTGAGTTCGTACTCCAGACTTAGAGAAAAAATCCAAACATAATGCCTGTGTATAAATTCTACACATAATATTCCAAAAAATAATTATATTCCAAGAAACATTATAAAGTGTTTCCAAATGTTATAAGAATTAAAAATAAAATATTAAAATTTGTATTATACCATCAAATAATTATTAAAATTATATAAAAAATAATAAAATTATTGAAATTATATAAAAAATTTTTTATTATAAATTAATTATTCTTTAGTTAGACAATTAATTATTATTCAGTTAGAAATATTTTAGAACATGTTCTTAATTTGTTAATTGCATCATCATATGCTTAATTTGTCGTTTTGAAATAATTGTTCAAATCAATAAAAAATATTTTTAAAACGTAAAATAAACCTTTATGATACATATAAACTAAATTTTACCCTTGTATTTGACATCATATATTTTTTTAATTCATCATTAGTATATTAATACTCATATATTAACGAATTAATTTAGATAGTTAATATTTGTAAAAGTTTTAATTTCCAACAAATATAAATTTTAACTCCTCCATAATATCGTAATGAAAATATTAAAAATTATCTCAAATATCAAAATTTACACTCAGGATGAATTAAATATTTAGTAATATTAAATCTAAAATGTGTAAAAAAAACTATTTTCTAATGAATTTTTAGCTTTTAATCTATTTTTTTTCAATTTTTTTTTCATTATTTTTTAATTATTTATTTCTAAAATTCAAATTAATTATGAATTCATAATTTTCTCTTTCTTTTACTCAAACCAATTGCGAAATAATTTTATTAAATTAGCAGTGTTTCATCAAATAATGATATGTTTTACAGATTTATAAATTAAGTTTTTCCAGATTAATGTAAATATAGAATGGGACGGAATGCTTTTGAAAGCTCTTGTAATGGAAAACTCCTTTAGTTGAAAAGGACGAACAACCAAATCATATTCCTCATCCATCAACTATTTTTCCATATAGAGGTTCTGCATATCTTTGCGAAATGAGTTTGCGATAAATTTCGCCTTAGTTCAGACTTCCGTTAATGCAAAACGTCCATTATGCTGATGAAAAACTCCTGCTGCGAAATTATCCTTACTCAGCCATTCCTTTATTAGGACTGTTGGTTCCTGATGCGATTGCTCCGTTAGATTTATATTTCCCATTCAAACAACCATTTCTTTTGGGCCAGGCAAATTAAAACGTGTGAAAATATATTCCTTGAGATATGTTTGCTTATAAATAACAGCATGATGTTTATTTAAATGAATACTAAAATAGTATTTATTTTTTAAAAATTGAAATATTGATATACTAGGTGTTAGTTTTTATTGATAATATTTGTATTTCATTGCATTTTTTAATAAATTGTTTATTTTTCATTATAAAAGTAATTTAGTTTTGCCTAAAAAAAAATTACATTAGGATTTGAAAACTTAAGGAAATTATTTTCGAATGATATATGTTAAGTATCTTATATAATAATTAAAAAATAAAGGGACTGATGGCCGAATGGCTAGCGCTCTGGCGTTCGGTACCACCGGTATCGGGTTCGAATCCCGGATTTGCCATGAGTGTGTTTGTAGTGGTTCTGAATCCACTTTAAGCCGTAGGTCCCGGTCCTAATAGAATCGTAGAGGGCTGTGGGGGCATTGTTACTGCGCGTCCGTGGTTTTGCCATCAAGTTACACGCGCTCCCTGGGTAATGCAAAGTGAGTAACATTGATGCAGCCCTTATGGCGAAGATCTTGGTCTATTTGCCAGCTGCATTAGAAGGAAAAAAATAGTTAAAATTAATTTTATACAACAGGAATCTCCAAATTGCAATCCTCATGTATGTTTGCCTCCGCCCCCTGCCTCTTATTACCACAGAATGATCACTCACTAACCTTAAATGCAAGTAAAACATTTTTATTTAAAAATGTCTCATTCTGCAAGCCCCGATTTACAGAATATAATTTAACAAAGCATCAATAAATGTGATTCAAAAAGTTCTTCTTTTGCTGACAATTTTTGCAATAAGAGTTAGGTTAAATTAAGCTAATAAAAAATAATAAAGAATTGGCTTATGAATTAAAATTTAAGAACGTTTTTACTATATTTAACTTTGGAGTTAGTTTTTGTACACAAAATTTATCTTGTTTCCATTAAATTCAACTTAGAATTGAAGAAGTCCTATATGCGAGTTGTCAACGATGATGTTAGGCATGATATTTCCATGGACTTGAGAGTCAATTTCCAATGTATTCAAGAATTAAGGAGAAGGACTCGATTTCAAAGTTATCTTTTAAACTGCTACGGATAGAATGTTAGGTATGGTATGTCCATTTACTTGAGAGTCAATTTTTAACGGGTTCGAGAGTCACGGAGACGGATTCGATTTTACATATGATTTTTAAATTGCTGTGGATACAATGTTATTAGGCATGATATATCCATGGGCCTGAGCGCCAATTTCTAACGGGTGCGAGAATTACTTAGAAGGATTCGATTCCACAGATGCCTTTTAAACTGCTTTAAATACAGTGATGTTAAGCATGATATATCCATAGGCATGAGAGTCAATTTCTATTGTGTTCAAGAATTTCGGAGAAGAATTCGATTTCAGAGATTTTTAAAATGCTGCGGATAGAATAATGTTGCGATGATGATGAATATGGATGCGCATGCATAATAAATCCAAGTCAATTTCCTAGGGTTAGAGAATTATTTAAAAGGATTCAACTTTACCAATGTCTTAATATAATGCGGATACAAGCAAGCCTATTTTGAGAAATGCTACTCCATTTCCATGAATCAGTTTTGATTTAAACAGACATTACATTATTAACAGCACAAAGACAAAACCATCTAAAGAGAAAGCTAATACAGAATTAAGAATGCACCCATAATGGATATATGAAGAGCATACTTAAATTAAGTGTAATTTTAGCAAATACATTTATTTATTTATTATTATTTTTTATTTCAATTTTCGGCAAGATTATGAACAAAATGTTGAAATATTTGATCGATAACTTAATTTGTTTAGTAAACCGTACATTACTCGTCATTTATATCAATAATAAAACGAATATTTAATATTCATAAATCATTTTAAAATAAATAAAAAATAACTAGAACTAGATCTCTTTAATGGAATTTTTTTGCGAGAAAAACTAAACATATCTGTTATAAGTGTTGGGGACTAAAGTTACATTTTGCTTTAAGCTCTTCCCAATTGTTTAACAACAAAAACCACTAGAGTTAAATCTGTAATTCTTCGGTGCAACCTTTTAAAACTAAGTGCTTCTAATATGATTGTTCGTTTGTTGAATCCCATTTTACACGCTCCATTAAAGTTATTCTTTCTTCACCCAGTTATCCGTAAAGCAATGGGAAGTACTCTAAAAAGCATCTAAAAGATGATGATAATGGTGAAATAGTGCGAAATAGCAGTAAACTGGGATTTTGTTTGCAGTACTTTAACAGGCGAAATAAAGTTTAAGTGAAATGGCTGGAGCTACTTATCTGCAGAAAACAATGGAACAAGCAGTTTTGCAATCATCCATTATTTATGTGTTCTTTCGATAATAGTAAAAGCAGCAATTAAAGTATTTATTTAAATTAGGGATTTATGACCCAATAACATTTACTACTGAAGTAGCTAATGTCTTCAATAGTTAACTAAATACGTTTTTCAATAGTTAACTGTTGAAATTTGCATAATCAATTGATAATACAAGTAACTGTTTTATTTTCAATAATTGCTTAAAATATAATAAAGTTTTTGTTGTTATGTGTAATTAATTATTCTATATATGAAGAAAAAAACATTTATATTATTTTTATGTCTTTAATTATACTATTTATCCTAGTTATTTTTATAAATTATATAAATTGAAGTTTGTAAATGAAGCATTAAATCACAAAATTAAGAGCGATGTATCTCTATTCTTTTGTATAAATATCTGGAAATGCCACAATTGTATATAAGTATTTTAAAAGATAAAATAATAAAATGTTTTCAATAAATATAAATTAATGTATTCATATTAACAATCAAAACAATATAAATTAACGTATTCAAATCAAATATTAATTTATCGAAGTGTCTTTGTATCAAAGGTCATTAAATTACGTCCAATTATTTCAAATAATTTAATTCTATACATATTCAAAAATAGTATAATTGCTATTGTTCTACTTCATATATAATGTATTGTTAGACATTGCTGAGAAATAACTATTGATGTAAAATTTACCTTAATTAATTATATTCACTTTGAATGTCACAAAATATATTTATAGCAGAAGAATTGACCTACTAGTTAAAAAAAGGAAAACAAGATAATTTTCTCTTGAATTTGCTTTTCATACTTTGAACTAATCTTTTGTAGTTCGTAAGTAAGTAACATTTCCATTAATTAATAAGAAACAATAAGATACACCCTTAATAAAATCATCAAATACCACCTATTTGTTTAATAAATGTCAAAAGAAAATGATGAGCTTTTAGGTGCAAGATCACTCTGGTGGTAAATGCATTGTGCTCTACTGTGAGTAATTCGTGCCATTGTGACATATTAGAATTTCTACAATTGATACATTATAATGACTACTAGATTGAATAAAAGGATTTTAGAAAATGCAATTTGTTCGAGTTTTTTAAAACATCTAGTTATCACATTTTCTTCCAACAAATGTGATTACAAACAGATAAAAACAACAAGATAGAGACAAGCGTAGGTGCTAAATCACCGTTAGAAGAATTGATCGGATAAATATTGATTGTGTTGTATATTTTATACATTATCAATGAGTTCAATTAGTAATAATGAAGAGAGAGAATGGATACTCTTAATTCATTACATACTTTTGACTAGAATACCGCAGAGCAGTTGTGTTTTATGTGAGTTTTAGGTAATGCAAGTTATAAGCATAAACATTTAATGTAGTCACAAAATATGGACCGTTGAAATACATGAGAGTGTAAGATGATTTAACAGAAGTATTTCATTATACTTACTGTACCACGTTATCCGATGCAAAAATGGGTGATATAAATATTATCAACACTGAAAGTAATAAATTTACAAGAAGACAGGCAATTTACTCTAAAATTTTAATATGATTATCAGCAAACAAATTACGTTCAACTGAAGTCATAATTTCCTTTCTAGACTCTTATTTACGAAAGGACAATTTACAATCATCAAAACATATGGATTTTAGTTTTTGGCTGATTGGATGGCATTTTTTTCTAACTTGCTTGAATAAAATTTTATCCAATCAAATGTCACATATATATATTTTTAAATTATTGAATTAATCACAAACCCCGATAAAAAATAAAATTTTAAGGATTCATTAAGGAAAATATAAGGATAGATGCATTCCACCTAAATACAAATCCATCAAATGTGATTTTATCCAATAACATGAAGCACATAAAATCAGTCGTTAACACCTTCTTTTAATACCATCCTCCACAATGACCAACTCTACCGATATTAGTACCAAACATCAATATATAATTTAACAGTCGTTCCCGATTAACATTAATTAAGCATTCAGGCCACTGTATGAAGCATCAAGAGTAGAAGGAAAAAAAGTTTCAGGCCACTCAGCAAGCTGCTTCATCAATGAATGCTTTAAATGAAGATGGATTAATTCATCCCTTGAAATAGCTAGGTGTCTCCCTCTGCTTCCTTTTATTAGGGAATCACATCATTGGGGGACTTGAAGTGGGACATTTCCGATCACACTGCCAGTTGGATAGAAGGAGAAAAACAGGAAAAAAAAAAAGGAAAACGAAGTATCCGGACCAACATTCTCATAGGGGTGGTGATTAACCGCCTGAAGACTAGACAAATGGTATTCGGATGGCGTATTTATTCTAACTTGGGGAAAAATTGAGGAAAGAAAAAATACAAGATGTAAAAGCTTTTAATTTACCGTTTGAGTACAAACATTAAAAGTTTCCTTTAACTCTTCTTCTTTCAAACAGTTCGAACTATGTTGCAGGAAAAACAGCTTTCAGGAGAATCGATCCGTTTTAGTTTTAGTTTTAGTTTTTTTTTTTTTTTTCCTGAAGAGATGAAAACGTTAAATAAAGGAAAGGGGTTATTTGTATTTGATTACATAAGAAAAAAAGTTTTAAGGCTGTGTGGAAAATTTGGGTTTGTGAGGTCGCCAAACAGGGATGTCACTACTTATTTGATTTGAAGTGCGGTGAATTTTTTAGTGGAAATGTTTGAATAGAAAATCTAGTTATGTTGTCATCAAATGCCACTGTTTTGTTAATCTTGCTGCAGATTATATAAATCTCAAAGAAGCAAGTAACTGAAGTTTTACATATAAAAGTTTTATCCCATTGGGCAATTGGATCAATGATTTAAATTTCTTTTACATACATGGAAGTTTGTAACTAATTAAAAGGAACGAGTTTAATGATTTTATAATTTACATATTTAATTAATTGTAACGTACGATATATATATAACACTATAACACGAGAATAACATTAAAAAAAAATAATCACTATAAAAAGCCACTTAACATATAAACGTTAGAATTTAAAAAACTACATCGTAAAAAATACATACATAAAAATATGTACCATATATTTTTATATGTATTATATGCATATTTATATTTAAATACTGCATATAAAATTACCCTATTATTTATTTAAATTTTTTGTGAACAATTAATATGCAACAATCACATTAAATTTTTGAAAGATCAAAAGTTAAGTAAAATTGTTTAATACAAAACATATTTTGATGATAAAAATAAAAAGTCTTATTCTTTATCATTGTAATTCTATATTAATAAAAAAATTAATAAATACAACACAATGTATTGAAATTTTAAAAAAAATTAACTATTTAAAAATAACTGAAACATTTGAATAAAAATTGTATTTCGTGGAAATTTGAAAATGAATACCGTTCATGATGCTATAGTTTTTTGTCTGACATAGAAATCGATTAAAACACATAAATATTTAATATAATTTGTTTTTATTTCAATGGAAAACGCGAATTTATCTTGATAAAAAGACAATAAAATATCATTACATTTTAATCGTACAGTAAGTAATCGTATGTTGCTTTTTTCTATAAAATGTTTAAGCAAAAAAATAATTATAATCCATTGTTTCAAATATTTAAACGAATTTTTAGAAATGAAATATCGATTGAAATAGTTCACGTTTTACAGTATGTGAAAGAGTATACATAAATGATATGATTCATTTAATTCAAACATAAGCTTATTTTTATGAAAGTAATTATTATACACGCAAAAAGTATCATTTTATATCAAATAAAAATATTTTTTTAAAAATACCATGTCTATAATAAATATTTTATAAGACAGTGGAAGGATAATAACCTACATTTCAACTTCGTAACAGTTATTTATGAAATGAAATCGTTGAAATAACTGTGTTAAATCAGTTGGTACGCTTGTTATATAAACTGGATAATGAGTGGTAGTTTAAGTGTGACACAATTTATGGTGATTTGGAGTTAGAAAGCTTTAGTTTAGGATTTTATTTCAGCGATTTAAAACTATAAATTAGGTGCTTGAAAAGCAAAGAAAATAATGATGATCATTAAATTTTTTATCTAAGAGAAATTGCCAGCATATATATATATATATATTTTCTTTTAGAAGGAAACTTTGAGTATTAGTTTATAAAGTACATAATTAGTAGATATGTTGAAAAAGTTTGAAAAAAATAGAGAAAAATGTAAATTTACATGAACAAAAAATTGCTAATAGTTTTCATTTTTTATCATTCATTTTTGGTAATTTTACCAATATTATACCTTATATTGGTAAAATTAAATACCTTCAAATAGTGAATTACCCAAAAATGATAAAAAAAAAAAAAAGGAAAATCTATTAGAATTTTTTTTTATTACATTAATAGATTATTTTTTAATTTTCTATTAGCACTTATTAATGAAAATCTATTAACATATAATGTATATTTTATAGTACAATATTATATATTATACTATTATGTAACATTGTACCATTTTCAAATGTAAATAATTTTATCTTAAATCATCATAACATTTATAATGCCTATTAAATTTATTCCGTATAAAATATTAAAGTATAAGCATATTTTTAACGAAATTATCAAAATAACTTTATTTTATCTTTTATTAAAACTAAAATAATAAAAGTTTTTGTAATGCAATAAACTTATAAAGTGTCCTCAATTGATATTTAATTCTTATCACTAACATTAATTACATATTTTTCAAAAAATATATATATATTTGATAACAAACACATTATATTTTAATGTATCAAATATAAGGTGAAGGATTTATTATTTGATTACTTTAACGAAAATTATACTTTTAATAAAATCAAAATTGATTTTTATGTTTAAGTTGTCTACTTTTATTTAAATCACCAAGCAAAGTAATATTCTCTAAAAGAACATTTTTAAATTAAAATCACTCTTAAGTGTCGCTATAAAATGTAGTCGTGATCATTTTTATGAATTTATAGTGGCAAAATGAAGCTCATGAAATTAAAAATATATTTGAAGTAAAACTACCTGAAAAAAACATCCAAGACTAATGGAATAAATTAAAACATGATGCCGTTCCAAGATTAATAAATATAAGCAATGTAAAAACTCATCATTAAAATTTCAGTTCGTACAGCGAGTTTTGTCAAGGTTTATTCTTAATAAAATTTTGCATATATATCATGAAACTAAAAGTAATTAACTTAGATATATAAGTTTAATAAAAATTATTTTCATCAGTAGTTATTTTTATTAAATTCATATATTTTTTTCGTTTTCCACTTGGTAATATATCACTCAAAGTTTGGCAAATGCTTTGAATAAATAATTTTTTAGTATCAATTTTTATTTTATACATAATGCACAAAAATGAATGCTTTCTGTTGCTTTAAATAATGAATTGTTTTATTTATCAGTTTTAAATAAAAAGGAATGAAATATATATTTATAATCACAGAATATAGAAAAGAATTATAAATATTTTAAAGTGCTATAGTTTATTTCGTTTTACTTCATTCCGAAAATATTTTTATTTCTGTGTTTTTATTAGTTTGACTGAGATGTTTGTTTTATTTTGATTATATTCATACAATTGAAAGGTTTTTAATTATATTTCTTTAATGTTGTTTTTGAAGAGATACTTGGCATATTCTTCGTTTGCATATTTGCACATTCATATAAATATAGCATTTGTATTGTTTAAATCATAGTAAAAACAAATCTTTTTCATCTTGAAAATAAACAAGTTCTTAAAAACAATCAAAGGAATTAATACATATATTTATTTTCCAATTTTTTTTAGTATAAAAAAAATAAAAGCTTATTTTTTTTTTTTACAAATTACCAAAACGCTTATTAATTGAACTAAAAGTCAAAACATGTTTTATTTTTACTAACTTTTTAACTATTTATTTAAATTATTGATCTAGTATAAAAATTAATTAAAAATCTTATTAGTAAAATTATAAACAGTCGAAATTAAAGCAAGCAGTTAATATTAAAAAGAAAAATTATATTCGTGTTAAGGTTCAAATTTGGTTGTAAAACTAACATCTGTATTTTATTCATAAATAGCTACTATCCGATATCCTGTTTTGAAAGTATTTACTTACTGTACGTACATTTTTTAAAGGTTTTTAGTGGTATTTCTTTAATGTTGTTGTTTACGAAGTTATATTGCCAATATTATATTGCATATTTGCTCAGTTCAATTGCATAATTGCACAATTTTCTTTTGCAAACATCTCAGTCATATAAGCTGAAAATATTTATATTGTTTAAACTGAAAATAAAAACAATTTTTTTTTTTTTTTTTCTACCTGAAAAATGCATAAATTTTTTAGCAAAAGCAATTAACACATTTAATTATTTTCCAAATTTTAAATACAAAAAAAATTAAAAAACATATTTTTCAAATCACTAAAACACTTTTATCAATTAAACTAAAAGATAAAACATGTTTTTATTTTTTTACTAAATTTTAAATATTTATTCAAATAATGGTCTAGTAAAAATTAATTAAAATGTTTATTAGTAAAATTATAAAAGTCGAAAAGTGAAATCAGCAGTCAATACTCAAAAGAAAAATTATTTTCGTGTTAAGGTTCAAATTTGGTTGTAAAACTGATATCTGTATTTTATGTATAAATGTATATTATCTGATATCCCTTGTTTCGAACCTATTTACTTACACATTGTATTTTATTCTTTTACTTCGTTTTTTATTTTGTCGCTTAAATTCTCACGTAGTTTGAATTTCCAATTTTTCAATCCAGAACCTAAACCAGCCTTCAGAAGAAGTAGATCAAAACAAATTTCCATAAACAGTGTAAGCTTTACTGGAGATACATAGAAGTCCAAGTTGACACTTCAGAGGAATGCGCGAAGAAAATGATTCTCAAATAACTTGGTTCCGCAATTCGTGTGCAGAATATTGAACGTAGTTAAAGCGAGTCTGAAATGTATCTGTATCGAATTCTTCTTGCTAACGCGCTATTTCAATTTCTGTGTACATTTAACACTGCAGCATCTGTTTCCTGTTTTATGGATCATGAATTCTTATTTCATGATATTCATAACAATTTTCATTCATATGTTACACATTACTTATGGTTATTTTTACGCATGGTTTTTGCACATGGTTTGCTTGTGGTTATAATTATTTACAGAATAATAATACTGAATCTAAATAAAATATGATTCTTATTTAGACATGATTTTGATGGATTTAGAATGAAAGATTACAAATATATATGATGCATAATATGATTAATATAACGAAAGTTATGGCCGAAATTTTTAAAAATTAAATTTAAAGTATGAAAAACAGTAATTTTGATAGCGTAATAAATTTAGTGCTAAATAATGGTATGATTTGACTTTACAAAGCTGTCATAAATTGAGCTTAAAAATTACATGAAACTTTATGTAGATAAAATTACTGCTATAGCTTTACAGATGCCATTGATGCATCACAGCACATTTTATTTGGTGTTTAATATAAAAGAAGGTGAATAATTATATCAATAACAAATTGAGATTTTTTTTCGGCTATCTTTTAAATGTTATAAACTTATTAACAATTTGCCAGCAGGCAGACAGGTTTCGTCATCCATGGGACAATGAGGAAGAATAAAATGTGAACCTTTTACCATCTTAATCATTATTATATGAAGTATCCTTCTAACATAGCTTTCCAGATGTAAAATGAATATTTGAAGCAGCAATAACCTCTTTTGCAAACTGAAAAGCAAATTAAAACCAGATATGCAAGCCCAGACGTTCTTTTGTTTGCTTAGAGAATGGTGTTTGCCCTCACAGTTGCCCTTGCGGATGTTGTTTCCTAGTGTTAGACACGAATCGAATCAAAGTAGCCTTTACCCTATAATTCTCATTGTAGAGTAGTCAACACCATCATCATGAGACTAAGGACTTGAATAGTCCTTAATCTACTTGATGTTATTGGGTAATGTTGCATCTTTTTAATTCATGGATCTTGCTTTGACGAATGACATTAGTCAAAGTTGTCAACTCTTTAATAATTATTAATTTGAACAACACTTTCAATTTTGCGAAATTTATCAAATACTGTGATGGAGTTTTATCTTATATTAGTATATTACATGAAACTTGACAGGACACAGCTGGGAACTGACTTTACTTGTATTGACTTGCAGTCCCTAGTTCATTTAAAAAAATTGCTTCCCCTCTAAATTAGCTCTTCCTATAAATGTCATTTGACTGAATGAACCAGTTTATTCATGTATGCAACTTACCAAAATGTTTTTATTGTCTGCCTAAATAACAAAAAAGGTTAGAAGGTATAATATAAAAATTAGGGTTCCAAGAAAGTCAAAAAAATTGCTCGAAATAATCGAAAAGAAAACAAAATTTTTAAATTACATTTGCAACATTATAAATTTGAATACAAATGAGATAATTGTTATTCTCATTAAAAATATTCGAGCCTTACAACATTTTCAACAGAACTTTCTCAAAAGTTATCTTTGTACACTTTTTGTAAAATATAAAAATGATGGATGAAATGATGAATATGCATGGATGAAATGAAATAGTTTCAATTTTAAAATAAAGAGAATAAATATGGAATATTTATGGCATGCATTATACTCATAAATTATAAAATTTTTATTTCATATAAATTATATGCACATATATTATTTACACATAATTTTTAACATATGTAATACATTTACCAATTTTTTCAGTTATAATTGTAAGTTAATCTTTAATCTTTCACATAATTGTAAGTTAAAGTTCTCATTAACAGCTTTTAATGACTTAATATACCAGTTACTGCCAAGAACCAGGTATATTTATTATTATGTTATAAATTGTTTTTAAGCATATATTTTTACATGATGTTTATAAAATTTCCATGACATACTT